>AWOL01S0013206.1:22533-58978 GCA_000715115.1 Nicotiana otophora | reverse complement strand
CCCCCCCCCCAAAAAAATTGTTTTTGCTTTGTTTGTAACATGTTCTCTTTTTAGAAAGCCTAAAAGAACAAAGACCAGTATCTTATCTTAGACTCTTTTGGAGGTGCAAAAAATAATAAATTCCAAATTAATCTCTTTTGAGATGGAAAATTGTCCATAATTTGACCTCATAATATTGTAGATGATGCTCCACTTTGATGATCATATAAGTTTTCATTCTTGATCTCTTCATTGCCTTTCACTAGTCTCGAATTTTTATTGTTGTTGTGGTTGTTGTTATCGTGAATATACTTTTGATCCGCAACCGCAATAGAAGAATGATATGACACATCATTTGGTGTTAATGGAAGATCATTAAAATGAAATCCACCAAGAGGAGGCACAATATTAGAGCCAAAGGGAAGACTCATTAGCAAGGACAATGGCAATAGGAATTCAGGCATCTGCAAAGGAGTAAAGGGGCGCGAACTCGATATGTGTGTAGGGCTCAAAAGGAAAGAACCGTAGGACAAAGGACTCTGTAAATTAGGTGGGAATTTCAGGTCATAAATAGGTGAAGCAACTCCAAATCGTAAGTCCAGAAAACTTGATCTTACATAGTCAAAAGGCTCTCTATTGAATTGGAAGTCAGTAGTCACAATCTTGAACCTGCATTCCTGAATTGAAAATTTTATGGGTTTTTGAAGTAGAAGTTCAAGCTTGGTTTCCAGAAATAGCACAATTTGTCTTGTTTGTTGAAGGCACTTTATGGTTATGTTTTCCTTCATATGTTGTGGTGACTGATTTTAGGTTATCTAGAGCCCTTTTCACATGTTTTCTTACTGGACATCTTGCACTTGTGCATTTCTACGTAGTAGCTCCTGTACAAGAAAATATGTGCTTTAAGTTTTATGATAATAGTGTAATAATAAATCTTTACAACAACAACAACAACCCAGTATAATTCCACTAGTGGGGTCTGGGGAGGGTAGTGTGTACGCAGACCTTACCCCTACCCTGGGGTAGAGAGGCTGTTTCCAATAGACCCTCGGCATCCTTCCCTCCAAGAACTCCCTACCTTGCTCTTCGGGTGACTCGAACTCACAACCTCTTGGTTGGAAGTGGAGGGTGCTTACCATCAGAGCTACCCACCTTGTTATAATAATTATTTAAATTCTTATAATAAATATCACTACTAGAAAAGGGTAAATTTTCGACCGTCAAATCGATCGAAAATTGAGCTTTTTCGACGGATTACCGATCGAAAAAGATCAGTTGGAAAACACATGGTCGCAAATAATTTCCGATTAAAATAAATACATAATTTAAATTTTCGACCGAATCGGTCGTAAAATTTAAGAATAAATTAATTACAAAAATCATAAATTCATAATTTGTGACTAAATCGATCGCAAATCTGAAAACTTTCTGATAAGATTTGGACTGATTCGGTTGCAAATCACCCCCTAATCTGAAAACAATTTAGTGTATTTTAACTATACCACCTGCTAAATAAAACAGCCAACCAAACACCTAATTTATCATCCACCATTTATAACAAACCAAACACCGATATTAATAACTAACTAAATTATAACAAACCAAATACCAATGTATATAACAAACCAAACCACCAAGCAATCAAACACCAAATATCAAAATACTAACACACACTCATAATTCAAATATATCTCTATGTTCAAGTCTAAAATATAACATCTATATTCAAATAGCTACTCCTATTGATCAGATTCAGTCTCTTCGTTAGATTCCTCTATTGCAGGTTGATTGCCTTTCTTGCTTTTCTTTTTTAATAATTTCTGGATCAAAGCTTGAGTTGTGTTCCATTCTTTACCGCGAGAAGCCATCTGAATAATGAATATAAAATATTTACATATAAAATAATTTTAACATCACAAATATAAACACAAAATATACATAATAAATATAACAATATAAACATAAAAAAAAATCAAGATGTCATTAACAATATAAGGTAATTCTATTACATATTACAATAATTTAAGAAGTAACATATAAATACTCAACAAGTCATAAAACACACAAATAGCTTAATCCTCATGACTTGTTTTATTTTTATTTTCTTCATCATATAATTCTTCATCGCTTGTTTTATTTTCATCATATAATTCTTCATTGCTTGTTTTATTTTCATCATATAAAGTCCACACATGGCTTTAATTAATATACTATATTAATTTATATAGTATATTTGTCAAATTTAAAAAATTCCTTTTAATGTAGCAATTATTAAATTTTAAATTTAATATTAACCCATTAATAAATTAGGAAGTAACAATAAGCTTAACTTCTTAAACTTAAAACTAAGGCTTTAAACTATAAGTACTTAACACAATTCCAAATCAATAAACTAAAAGTCAATATCATTCCAATAATAAACTAAGAAGCAATAATAAAGTTAACTTCATAAATTTTAAACTAAAACTTTAAACTATAATTAAGTACTACAATCCAATCAAACTAAGAATTTACCGAATTAATCCCAAATCTCAATCAACTAAATTCTTCGACAACAATCTCAAATCTAAATTCAATCAAATTCATTGACAACAATCTAAAACCTAGATTGAACTACCAAATAAACATGAAAAGTGTAACAAAAGTATAATAAAAATAATAATTAGTTGCACCAAATAAATCAAAAACTGCATACTAATTTACTCTCTTCTTTTTTAGTAAATCATCCCAAACTTGTTCCACTATTGATTCATTGTGAATTTTCGAGTTTTGATAACAAAGAGAACTACAAAAAACAAAAAATGCAAAACATGGAAATAAAGAAGAAACAATCGAGGGAGAGGGGAAAACTAATCGTGGGGGGGGGAAAGAGGGTTGTTGCCAGAGCACGGTGCTGCCTGGGGGAGGGGGTTTCTAGTGAGGAGAGAAAAAAAAGAGATAAAGAAAAAAGAAAAGGGTCGGGGGAGGGGGGTTTAAAAACTATTTCTGACTGAATCGGTCCGCAATTTGAAAAAATAAACAAACTTCGACTGATTCGGTCGAAAATGAGGTCAATGAAGTCAGACCTCGTTTTAATAAATATTTGCGACCGAATCGGTCGCAACTTTTAAATTTTTTATTTTATTTTGTGACCGAATCGGTTGCAATTGATGTAACAACCCGACCGGTCATTTTGAGCTCTAGCGCGTCGATCGACGGTTTGAAGCCTTGAGCAGCTTCACTTCAGGTATTATGACTTGTGTGTATGGTCGGAATTGAATTTCGAGAAGTTCAGAGTTGATTTGGATGGAAAATTCTAATTTGAAGGTTTCAATAGGTTTGTATGATAATTTTGGACTTGGACGTGTGTTCAAGTTGGGTATTGGGTGGTCCGGGAGCATTTCGGCGCTTATTATGGAAAGTTAGCATTTTTGAAAGTTTTAGAATTTCATAAGTTTGGTTTGAAATATATTTGGATGCTATCGATGCCCGTTTGAGATTCCAAGCTTTGAAATAAGTTCGTATCGTGATTTGTGACTTGCACGCAAAGTTTGTCGTCATTCCGGAATGTCTTGATATGGTTCAGACATGTTCTTCGAAGTTTGGAAGTTTGAAAGTTTAAAGAAGGATCGCGATCGTCGATTCGTAGTTTCGATGTTGTTTGGCGTGAGGCCTCGACTAAGTTCGTAATATGTTTTGGGACGTGTTGGTATATTTGGTCATGGTCCCGGGTGCCTCGGGTAGATTCCGGATGATTAACAGATCGTATTTTGGACTTAAGAAAAAGATGGAAATTCTGGTTACTGGTGCAACCACTTCTGCGGAAGCTTCATCGCAGAAGATACCTCGCAGAAAAGAGGTAGTGAATCGCAGAAGCGACTGGAAGTGAACTGGGCAGATGTAACGACCCGACCGGTCATTTTGAGTATTACAGCTTCGTTCTCCCACTTACTGCTCTATTTGTGATTTATAGCTATATTATGACCTATCAGATTAGTTAGTATGGGTCCAGAAGGATTTCAGAATGAATTGAGACACTTAGTCTCATAATGAAAAACTTAAGTGAAAACGTTGGCCGGATATTGATTTATGTGTAGACGACCTCAAATTTGAATTCTGATGATTCCAATAGCTCTGTATGATAATTTTGGACTTGGGAGCGTGTTCGAAAAATTATTTAGAGGTTCGTAGTGGAATTAGGCTTGAAATGGCGAAAGTTAAATTTTTGGAAAGTTTGACCGGGGAGTTGACTTTTTGATATCGGGGTCGAAATTCAATTTTGGAAATTGGAATAGGCCTGTAATGTGAAATGTGACTTATGTACAAAATTTGAAGTCAATCGGACGTGATTTGACAGGTTTCGGCATCGTTTGTAGAATTTGGGAATTTTGAAGTTTCTTAGGCTTGAATCCGTGTGTAATTCGTGTTTTTGATGTTGATAGAGGTGATTTGAAGATTCAACTAAGTTCGTATGATGTTATAAGACTTGTTGGTATGTTTGGTTGAGGTCCCGGGGGCCTTGGGTTGATTTTGGGTAGTTAACGAACTTTATTTTGAGTTGATGAAGCAACTGAAGTGCTACTGCTACTGGTATAACCGCACATGCGGAGTGGGCACCGCAGGTACGCGCACGCTGAAGCGCGGAATGAATTGCATAAGCGACCAATAAAGGGCTGGGAAGAGGTCGCAGGTGCGAAGACATTCCCGCATCTGCGATGATCGCAGAAGCGGGCTGAAGGGCACAAAAGCGAGGTTGAGTTACAGGTGTGATGAGTTTTCCGCACCTGCGATAGGCGCAGATGCGGTCCATATTTCGCGAAAGCGAAAAGCCTAGGCAGAACCCTTTAAGTTCGGGATTTCGCTATTTTTCACCATTTTCGAATTTTGGAGCTCGGTTTGGGCGAGTTTGGAGAGGAATTATTTTACACAACTTGGGGTAAGTGTTCTTAACTCCCTTATGATTATATTCCATGAATCTATCTTCATTTTAGCAATTGGTTGATGAATTTAAAGAGAAAATTCGGGGTGTTGGCCTAAAGTTCATAAAATAAATTTTTGACTTTTGAACATCGATTTGGAGTCGGAATTGAGTGAAATTAGTATGGATGAACTTGTAACTGGATGTGTTTTCGGATTTTGTTTTTGTCGCATTCCGAGACGTGGGCCCCACGGGAGATTTTTGGAGTATAATTTCGGATTTTGTGGAAAACATTAGAATTTTGATATGGAATTAATTCCTATAAATTGTATGGACTGAATCAAATTTATTATGGCTAGATTCGTGCCGTTCGGGAGTTGATATGCGCAGAATGGGATTTCTTGAGCATTGTTTAGCTTGCTCGATATTGGATTCGTCTTGTTTGAGGTAAGTAACTCTTCTAATCTTGGAGTTGAGGGTAAGAACCCTGATTATACGTGTTATGTATTTGGTATTGAGGTGACGCACATGCTAGGTGACACGCGTGTGGGCGTGCACCATGTGAATTGAGACTCTGTTGTTTCCATGACACTGTATAGTGGTCCTACTTTGTTGATGTACGTGTTTTCACCATGTAATAAAGTAATTGATCTGTCAGTCATGCTAGATATCATGTTTATGCTTTATGACGATACTGCTAGGACCATAGTGGTCATTTCTTGTTGTCATTTCACTGATTTCATTGATATTTCGTACTCAGTCATATTCATGCTTTAGTATCATATCTCAGTCCCAGTTGTTATTTATTGATACATCATATCATTGTTGTCGGGCTAGTTTTATGACATTATGAGCTCGTGAGTGAGACTGGAGAGATTGATGACTGAGTGAGGCCGTGGGCCTGTTTGTGAGAATATTAATATTATGGCACTTGAGTTGTCCGTGCAGCATGTGAGTTGTCCGTGTGGATTATAGCGCTTGGATTGTAGGAGCCCCTCCGAAGTCCGCACAACGCGGTTGTTATTATTGAGGGATGGATCTTCCCTGGACATGGATCTTGTCCGAAGCATTATATATTTGGAGATGGATCTTCTCCACGGGCTGGATTGGCCCTACTCGGTACTGAGTGACTGATGATCAGTTGATGTGTATATTCAGGGATGGATCTTCCCTGGACATGGATCTTGTCCGAAGCATTATATATTTGGAGATGGATCTTCTCCACGGGCTGGATTGGCCCTACTCGGTACTGAGTGACTGATGATCAGTTGATGTGTATATTCAGGGATGGATCTTCCCTGGGCCGGATTGGCCATATACAGTACCGAGTGATTGAGTATGATGAGTTGAATGTGTGAGAAAGTGAGATTGAGTACTCAGAGAGTGCGAGTACATGAGTTCATCTCTGAGATTTATTGCATTGACATGCACACATGACATACAAGCAACGAGATGTATTTTTCTCATGCTGTACAGTATTACATCATTCATGATTTCTCACACATGTTGACAGATGTGGATAGTGATGCATTTGTTTTACACTGGTTATCTAGAAAGAAAATAAAACATCTTATTTATTATTATTGAAAGGATTTTTTGGGAAAATGTTTGTTTTAAAACTTATTTATATTTTTGGCAACTTCGGTAAACGATTTGGATTTTCATTGATGTACTCTTAAAGGCAGAACTATTTTCGGAATTCATGATTTTGCTGAGCATCTTATCTCTGAGTTACTTCTTGTATTATTTGCTTTACGTTGTTATGAGCTATTGTTGGTTATTGAAGTTGGGACCCGACCTTGGTACAAGCTCGTCACTACTTTTAACCTAGGTTAGGTTTGTTACTTATTGAGTACATGGGGTCGGTTGTACTCATACTACACTTATGCACCTTGCGTGCAGATGTTGGCTGTTGATGTTGCTGTGTTCGTTGGGAGCTGGATCTGAAGATGTACCTGCGTTCCGTTATAGCTGCCTCTTGTTCATGGTAGCCTTAGATTCATAAAACTCTGTTTATGTACTTTTCAAACAGATGATGTATTTACTTCATACCAGCTTTTTATACTATATTCTTAGAAGCTCATGATTTGTACTACCAATTCTTGCGGAATGTATAAGATTGAGATCTTTATTTACTTAAATTGCTTTAATTATTGTTATTGGAATTGGGTAAGTGAAAGTTGGCTTACCTAGCAGGTTGGGTTAGGTGCCATCACAACTAGTTAGATTTTGGGTCATGACAGTAGAGGTCGTAAGTGCTAAGAAATTCCCGCACCTGCGTGATCGTAGATGCGACCACTGGAGCGCAGGAGCGGACATAGGCAGCTGGGCATGGCTTCACAGAAGTGACATCGCAGATGCGAAAGGCCTTCCACAGGTGCGGTGGGCTGCTAGCCAGGGACTTCCGCAGGAGCAAGTTTTCTCTCACAAAAGCAAGATCGCAGGTGCGCAAATTATGTCCGCAGATGCGAAGCAGCGCTGAGCAGAATTGTTTTAAGATGGGTCCTTGCTCATCTTTCACTCCATTTACTCATGGGAGCCGACTTTGGAAGCAATTTTGGAGCACCAATTTCATCATCAACTAGGAGGTACGCGATTTCTTCACATTGTGAGTTAATTACACGGATCCCATAAGGATTTAACATGAAACTTTATGAAAATTTTTGGGATTTAGAAGAAAACCTAGAATTTGATAATTTTTGGATTTTGACCATGAAATTAGACATAGAATCTAGAATACATCATATATTTGAGTTCGTAGTGTTATGGGTAAAGTTTATCTTCGAAAAGATTTGGAATTCGGGCACGTGGGTCCGAGGGTTGATTTTATTAACTTTTCGAGCGGAGTTATAAATTGTTATGAATTGATTTAGTATGAGTATTAGAGTATATTTGTATTCCTTGATAAAGTTTAGGACGATTTGGGAATCATGATGGAAGGTGATTTGGTCTATGAATTTTATTTGGAATGGTGGATATTGTGCTGAGGAAAGTTGAATATGACAGAAAGAAGTTTTCTTGGAGTGTTTAGGGGTGTAAAAGCTTGATTATCATTTTGGGATATGACCTGACTTCAAGTTTGGAATGTGTTGTCGGACTTTCAATTGATGTCAACGGGTAATGAACGGACCTGTACAACTGGTGGACGAGCGTGGGCTCATGAGGGTTTACTAATTTCGTAGTAGTTGTACCCAGTGCAGCGCTATTGGAAGATGTCGGTTTGGAATTCCACATGTGGATTATCACCTATGAGCAGGTTAGCGGTTGCGTGATTTTGATGAAGTTTCTACGAAGAGATCTACATACTACCCGATAGAAGGTCGAATATGCAATTGTCACTGATAATTAGAAATGTTCATAAAGAGTTTAACAAGGGACTACGAGAAGTTTGGCGAGTTGATGGTGCGAGATCATAGTAATAAGGAAGGAGGAATCTTTGTGGGGAGCCCACCGTCAATGATTGGATCACATGGTTGTCTGCTTGTATGACTTCTAGTTATCAATGCATTGATAGATTATTTATAACTAAGAAAAGAAACATCAGGGTTAATTCGAGCAAACAACGTGATGAATGTATGCTATATTTCTCCTTATCGATTTAGGTGCAGGTTTTGGGAAGACTCAGAGTTTATGCTTCTTGTGGATGTGATGTACAAGGAAATTAATTCAGCCGGTTGCTTCTTCGAGAGGGTGTTCGTGTGCTAGCAGAGTGCTAGAGTTTGGTTATATTCGGGACCAAGTCAGAGTGGGTGACTCTCAATAACGGTCCTAGTGGGTCCAAGAATTTAAGGTGCAGTGTCTAAGGATTTTGGGGTTCGTTATGTGACCGAAGACGGGGATTTGGTAGTAGAGTGTGAGGAATACTTGGGTAAATTTCTATGTTATCATCGGATCTGCGGGGTAATATTGAAAAAATAGGAGAAACTACTTCGGATTCGTAGAAGATCTTTCAGAGCGGGTGTACTAGTTTGAGATGCTATTGTGCACAGAAGGAGGGTATAAGATGGTTCATGGGTATTAAGATGATGTGGTCTCGCGATTCGGGTCACTCGGGATGAGTGTAGGCTGAGTCGTTATATGTTTAATGGAGCTATTATTTCTAAGGCAAGTCAAGAGTGAATTGGAAGAAGTTAGTTCGATTAGTAATGGTTGAATCAGCGTGATCGTGGCAATGATCAATTCCTTCGGCATGTGAAGTTATACATATGGTTGGTGGTTGTACATGCGGGCTTGATAGCCACCTTAAATTGATGAATTCGAGAGGTATTTGATTCAAATGGCCTTGTGGTGTAAAGGGAATCGCGGAAGGATTATGGTGATGTAGACCATAACTTGAGGTTTGTATTTTCTACGGTTTGGGAATTCGGCTGCGTGTCGGTATGGTCCTTATGAAATGAGTTAAGTGAAAGGTTTCTAGCCAATGAAGTGTTTATTCTACTAATAGTTCAGGGGTTATGATGAATTCTTATACTCTCATGTGGCGGCATGATAGGTGCAGTGAGCGACAAGGGAATTGGAAGTTAAGGATCAAGGTTGCGGTTCGGTATTGACTAGAATGTCACGAGCTCAGATGAGAAGAGAAGAATTCAGATGTTCAGAGTAAGTTGGCAGTTTCTCTAGTGTCACCTGAGAATGGGGTTCTGTGGAAGAGGCATTGTGAGTCAATGCAGATTCTTGATTTTCATTAGAGAATCTGTACGGTTGGAGGTATGGATGTGTAGACTTTGCTACCTGGTGCAGATGGTCGTGGGGGTATAACCCACGGGAAGATGGTATAAGTGCGACATATTAGTCACTTGATTGTTAAGGATTGAAACCAAGTATGGAGATTCTTGCACTGTCGCTAATGTGAGAGTTTATGCCTAAATGGCGCTCTATTCGGTTGGTTCTGAACTGTGGAAGTTTGTTTTGGATTGGATGGATGCTCGTATGTGTCATGAATAGGGCCATTGTGGATCCTTTAGAGGTTATTAGCCCAGTATGGCATGATCAAAATCAGTTTGAGGTCCATTGGTGGGTCTAATGTGGATGTGTGCTCTACATCAGATCAAGTCAAATGTGTTCATTCAGCATAGCACTGCTTATGGAGGAGTCATCGGGCATTGGATGTTACTTTTGTCGTCAGCTATTCCATGTAATACTCTATTGTGCCGTGTGGGTTGTGAGACAGATTGATTATTCGCACATCTGTTGTGGTCTCGTATGGCTTGTGGTGTTATATGAGCAAGATGGCTCTCGAGAAGCAGGTCATTTATCGCACCTTAGTTGTGCTTGGGTTTCGTAGCGTATGGCTTTATCCGTCTCCCTAGGGTTGTATTTTGCACTTGGCATGCTTGTGGTCGATATTCGGGTATTTCGTAGGTATAAGCATTATGGCTTGATGGGTACTTCCTTATTTATTGTTATGTGTGGATCGGGTGGCACTCCACCACGGGCATGCTATATGGATCGGGTTGCATGCCGCATCAGTATCATATTTGGATCGGGTTGCATGCCGCAGCAGTGAGATGTTGAATACGGTTCTATATACTTATTTCTGTGTATTTTTGTTTCCCATTCTCTGAGAAGGGTTCATAGCGTTGGTTCAGTTGTTTTATTCATTACGCAGGTGGGGTAGTTCCTTTCCAGAGTTCGTTTTTCCTTATATATCACATTCGAGTTGTAGCTTGTTGGCGCATTGATGGCATCATATGAAATCTTGGGCGGTGTTTGAGGTGGCTTATTGTCTGGTAAGCTTGTACCGGGGGAGACGAGGTTATTAGGCATGAAATCGATGCAATCGGGTTTGTGTAAAGTATATTAAATAGCAAATATCGTTATTCAGTTCATAATGAGGTAATGGTTCTTGTCAGGAGGAGTGTTATGACCCAGCCGATAGACCATGACAAGTGCCCGAGCCTTGTCGAACACCCCAAAGCATATGTCTAAGATAAAACATGGAATAAGTGTAGGTCATGCATAACATCTGGCAATAAACTACTGAATCACGTGAATAACATACGCGAGAAAATATGCCCAAAAGACATATGTACATATATATATATACAGAATACGATAGGGTGAGCCGACAAGGCCACATACTATCCCACTATACATGACTATCCACAAACCTCTAATGTACATAAGTATAAAGGACAGGACGGGGCCCCGTCATACCCATATATGTATACAAAAGTATCGTACCAGAACCCAATAGCAGCTCCGGATCAAATGGAGCACACCAACTCTCGCTGAGCAAGGATCATAAGAAGGGGGACCGTCAGCCTGTCTACCTACACTTACGAGAATGAAACGCAGCCCCCCAGGCAATAGGGGCATCAGTACGAATAATGTACCGAGTATTTAAGACATAAAAATCAGTATATAAAAGACATGAAAGAACCATGGAGTAAAGGAGTCAACATGTAAGTCTGAATAGCTATGTGAATCACGAAACATTTATAATATCATGCATATGCATATAAATGTCATATCATGCATAAGTATATCCATATATAACATCATCAAGCCTCTAAGGGTAACCCATCATATCATCTCGGCCTCTGGGGGCGAAATCATTAACGTATGCTAGCTGATCAGGTAGAGGTGCGTATATAATGCCATAACCTTTATCCATACCCCATATACATATAATATACACGTATATAACACCATCTGGTTTTGGGTAAATGTACATGTATAAATGAATGCAATGTATAAGGAAGTAAGTCAATAAGATCTCTCGTAATGTCATAAGACCCATGAACAGACGATATGATAGTAGGACATATGGGAATCAAGAACATAGGCAACCCTAGTACTTCTAGGAATATAATCATTTGTGAAGGTTGCGTGCTTGCTCGTTTCGTTGCATCATATGGATCATGACAAAAGGAAAGAAGGGATAGCCTTAACATACCTTAAATCCATTGAGTCCTTAATACCTTCCAAGCAATTCTTCAAACAACTCAACTCAATCTACCATAGCATAAAGAGATTCAAAATCAATGTGAGTAAAGGCTAAGTCCGCAACTTAAACTAGTAGCTCGTTTATGTAAATTTGGGCAGCAGCTCCCCTGTAACAAGAGACCCCTCCAATACCATATACCAACAACAATGACTAGAGCAATCCAGCAATACATAATTATCAATAATAAGACACCATATAACAACAACAAGTCAAAACTACTTCACGACGAGCGGCAAGCTCCGATTGAAACCTGTATACCCCATATCACCCCTTATAGACTTCATAATTTAACTTTTCAGTATAATTAACATGCTAATGAAGTCATTAATCAATTATTCCTTCCTTATTCAATACATTTATAACAACGAAAACAATCCATAACTCCAACTATCCTCAATTAGCAACTTTATCCACTAGTTCATGTCTAGCCCATCCATTTATCTTAATCAACATCAAGATAACCTTAAGCACATGAAATAACATAATATAATTACCTCCTACAGTGGATTCAAGTCGAAATCCATGTTATATTTAGCTTACAACATCCCAACACACCCCAATCACTTCATACCCAAAACGATAACTAATACACCCCAAAAGTGTTACAAAGAACTACTAATGCACCATTTATCCATTATGTGGTATTTATCCACACCATTTCTCCTCCAAAACTCCATTAAACAGTAGCAAAATAGACATCCCAAAAACAACACGAAACAGCCCACAAAACAGTCCACTACAAGTCGAATAACTGGTACTCACGGCTTCCGATCACCATCCCGTGAGTTCTAACTATTAGGAAACAAATTTATCAACCTTCCTTGATATTTAAAATCTTAAATACAGAAATTAGGAACTTTTTTAACTATTAAGTACCTTCCAAAACTCAAACTACAAAGAAAAAGAGAGGTGAATGATACCGCTTCTTGATTTTGTACTCGGAATATTAATCTTCTTTGAAACCCTTGTAGAGAGCTTAAGGGTAAGTTTATGGGTCTTATTTTGTCGTGGTATCTTGAAAAATGAAGAAAGAGACGACAGAAGGGATATAAATATCCATGTTTTTGAAAAGTCAAAAAGGTGCTACTTGGCACCCTAGCATTGGCCCTTCTTCCAACGCTTATATCTTTTTATCCGATGTCGTATGAATGAACGGTTAAAAGAGTTGCAAACTACATTCCATGACCTTCAATTTGGTATATAATATGTCCCAAAAATACCTCATATAACACACGAAATGTATTGATCAAAACTCTTTATTACAAGGCAAATTCTTAGTGGGTATTTCCGCAACTTAAATCCAATTTTTTCCAAACTTTATATTTTATATGCAAACATCATATATGATCATATTATGACTTTAAACTCATTTAAATTATGATTAAAAAGTCTCATATTTATTACGTCACCTTGGGACGTACAGGGTGTAACAATCTTCCGCCTTAGAAACATTCGTCCTCGAATGTTAAACTCCCAGAGATCTATAGAAATTTTGGTGAGTCTTCTCTATAATGGTACTACTACCAACCTGTCACACAGAAAACCCAAAAATATAAAGCCACACAGGGCCACAATCATCAATAACACCAATGGCCTCACACGACCAATGACAGTAACTAACATAAGAATATAGTATTATATACATACCTAAAGGCTGTGATGTCTCAGTCCAATCCTCCTCCAGAAGCGGAAACAAGTGAGGATACCTAGTCTTCATGTTTTCTTCTGCTTCCCAAGTCATCTCCTCCACATTATTGTTTCTCCAAAGTACTTTAACCGAAGTTACATCCTTAGTTCTCAGTCTCTGAACTTGTCTATCTAGTATAGCAATGGGAGCTTCCCCATATGATAGTTGCTCTGCAACCTGAACATCGTCAACTAGAATGGCTCTAGAAGGATCTCCAACACACTTATAGAGCATAGACACATGAAAGACTGGATGTACATACTATAAGTTGGAAGGTAAGTCTAACTTATATGCTACTTGGACTACTCTGCGTATAATCTTATAAGGTCCAATGTACATAGGTCTAGGCTTTCCTTTCTTACCGAATCCCACAATGCCTTTCATCGGTGATACCTTTAGGAATACCCAGTCATCTACCTGAAACTCCAAGTCTCGTCATCGATTATCTGCATAGGGCTTCTGACGACTCTGAGATGCTAATAGCCTTTTCCGTATAAGCTTAATATTCTCAACTGTCTATTGTACCAACTCTAGTCCTACTAACTAGGTTTCCCCAACCTCGAACCATCTGATAGGTAACCTACACTTTCGTCCGTAAAGAACTTCGTATAGAGCCATCTGAATGCTGGAAAGATAGCTAATATTATACGCGAACTCAATAAGCGAAAGATGATCATCCCAGCTATCCCTGAAGTCCATCACACAAGCTCGTAGCATATCCTCAAGTGTCTGAATATTACGCTCAGCCTGACCGTCTGTCTGGGGATGAAATGTTGTACTAAGACTTACCTGAGTCTCCAATCCTTTTTGGAAGGACCTCCAGAAATTAGTTGTAAACTGAGCATCTCTATCTCAGACAATAGATATAGGGACACCATGAAGTCGTACTATCTCTTTAATGTAAAGCCTTGCATAATCCTCTGTTGAATACGTAGTCCTGACAGGCAGAAAATGGGCTGATTTTGTAAGTCTATCAACAATCACCCATATAGAATTGAACTTACATTGGGTACGAGGTAATCCTATGATGAAATCCATATTAATTACTTCCCATTTCTAAGTCAGAATCTCTATAGCCTACAATAATCCACCGTGTTTGTGATGCTCAATCATAACCTGCTGACAATTTGGGCACTGAGCAACAAACTCTGATGTATCGTTCTTCATTTCATCCCACCAGTATATCTCATTGATATCTTGATACATCTTCGTCGCTTCTGGATGAACAGAATAACGAGAATAGTGAGTTTCTCCCATAACCTGCCAGCACAACCCTGCCACATTAGGAACACATAATGGACCTCGATATCTGAGGACTCCATCTCCTGTAATCTCGAATGGTGTCTTATCCTTTTGAGGAGTTGTATCCCTATAATAAGCTAGCATAGGATCCTCGTACTGGCGTTCCTTCACTTTATTTACTAAAGAGGATATTGCCGTGTCCTGAATAATAACTCTGATATCACCTAAATCTAGTAATCGAACTCCCAGGTTGGCTAGCTGATGAATCTCACGGGCTATCTCACTCTTCTCTGGCTGTAAATATGATAGGCTACCATTGATCTATGGCTGAGGGCGTCGGCTACTACGTTCGCCTTCCCTGGATGGTATAAAATATCAACATCATAGTCTTTTAGTAGCTCCAACCATTGCCTCTGACGTAAATTCAATTCCTTTTGCTTGAAGACATATTGAAGGCTCTTATGATCCGTATAGATATCAACATGAATGCCATACAAATAGTGCCTTGACATCTTTAGTGCATGAATCACTGCGGCTAACTCTAAATCATGGGTCGAGTAATTCTTTTGGTGCTTTCTTAGTTGTCTAGAAGCATAAACTATAACGTTACCATACTGCATCAGTACACAACCCAATCCAACACCTAAAGCGTCATAATAGCTAGCATAACCATCGGTCCCCTTCAAGAGTGTCAAAACTGGTGTTGAAGTCAATTTGTCCTTCAATGTCTGGAAACTCTACTCACAAGCATCAGTCCATTGAAACTTAGTTGCCTTCCGAGTCAACTTTGCCAATGGTGCTGAAAGAGAAGAAAAGCCCTCTACAAATCTCCTGTAATAACCTGCCAAACCCAGGAAGCTACGAACCTCCGTCAGTGTCATGGGTCTAGGCCAAGTTTTCACTGCCTCAATCTTCTGTGTATCAATTCGGATACCCTTAACTAAAATAATATGTCCAGGGAAATCTACAGAATTCACATTTAGAGAATTTTGCGTACAACTTCCTTTCTTGTAGAACTCTGAGCACAGTACGTAAATGATCTGCATGCTCAGCCTCTGAATGGGAGCAAACCAAAATATCATCTATAAATACAATCATGAACTGATCTAGAAAGGGTCTGAACACACGGTTCATCAAGTCCATGAATACTGCTGGGCATTGGTCAACCCGAACGACATAACTCTAAACTCAAAGTTCCCGTATCTGGTCATGAATACTGTCTTCGGAATATCTTTCTCTTTAACCCTTACCTGATGGTACCCACACCTTAGGTCTATCTTCGAGAAACATATGGCACCCCGCAACTGATCAAATAAATTATCAATCCTCGGAAGCGGGTACTTATTCTTGATCGTTGCCTTATTCAACTGCCTATTATCAATACACATCCGCAAGGAACCATCTTTCTTTCTCATAAATAACACAGGTGCTCCCCACGGTGATGTACTGGGTCTGATAAAGCCTTTTTCAAGCAAATCCCTCAGTTGTTCTTTCAACTCTCTTAGCTCTGCATGTGCCATTTTATAAGGTGGAATAGATATCGGCTGAGTATCTAGTAATATGTCAATAGAAAAGTCAATCTCCCACTCTGGAGGAAGGCCTGGAAGCTCATCGAAAAAGAATCGGGAAACTTATTAACCACCATGATAGACTGAAGGGACGGTAACTCTACTTTCACATCCTGTACCCGAACTAAGTGATAAATAAAGCCCTTTCTGATTATCTTCCTTGCCTTGATATATGAAATAAACCTACCTCTCGGTGATGCAGTATCACCTTTCTACTCCAGAACTAGCTCCCCTGAAAACTGGAACCGAACCATCTTTGATCTACAATCAACACTAGCATAACAAGAAGCCAACCAATCCATACCAATTATAACATCAAATTCCACCATATCTAACTAAATTAGCTCTGCTACTGTAGAACGACTATGAACTACTACTATACAGTCTTTATATACACGTCTAGCTATCACTGGATACCCAACAGGTGCAGACACCTCAAAAGGTTCAATCAACTCAGGTTCTATCCCAAACTTACTAGCAACCAACAGAGTGACGCACGATAAGGTGCAACCTGGATCAATCAATGCATATACATCATATGAGAAGACTGATAATATACCTGTAACAACAACGGGTGTTGACTCTTGATCCTATTGACCCGCTAATGCGTAAATACGGTTCTGAGGATCGCTCGAGCTAGATGATCCACTTCTGCCTCTACCACGACCAGCTGGTGCCTGTGAACCTTGCCCAAGGCGTACTGATGATGACAAACCAGCTACAGATCTCGCTGGCTGAACTATACCCGCACCACCTCTCATCGGACAATGTCTCATAACGTGGCCTGGATAACCACAAGTATAACAAATACCCAACCCTACAAGGCACTGCCCGGCATGTTGCTTACCATACTAAGCACATCGTGCCAAGGGCAGACTCATCTGACTTGAATCACCCAGATACAGAGAACTAGAGGCCCTGGAACTCTGACTGGGCCCTGAATATGTGGAACGATCAAATCTCCTACCAGAAAACTGAGGGGTTGCCCTAGCCGATGGCTGGACTGGATACCTCGGGTACTGTTGTCGCTAACCACCTCGAAAATCACTAGACGGACCTCAAGATCTTGCTCTCTTACTCTGGCCCCTATCATGCTCACGATCGGCCCTCTACTTTTGCTTACGCTCCTCTACACCCTGAGCGTATGGCTGAATACGAGAAACATCAATGCCTGGCTGAAGTGAGACCGACACACAATCATTAAGCATGTACAACTCTAACCCTATCACGAACCAGTAAACCCGATCCTCCATCTTAGCTACAATAATGGAAGCATACCTAACTAAAGAATCAAACTGAAGGTTGTACTCCAGAATACTCATATTACCTTGCCGAAGGGTCAAGAATCTATCAACTCTAGCCCGTCTAAGCTCTGGTGGCAAATAATGACGAAGAAAAGCCTCTGTAAACTCCCTCCATACTGCTGGACAACTCCCAAGAATCGTACAAATTAACTGCAACATCCCGAAGTCTATAGGAAGCTAGATCAACTGACTCGGTTGTAGTGGACTTCATTAAGCTCAAAGTTCTCTTCATCTTATCGATAAATACCTGAGGGTCCTTGTTTGGATCTGCTCCAGTGAATACGGGAGGGTCCAAATTAATGAAATCGCGAACCCTTGCACTGATGGCCCTATCTTCATGACAAATGCCTACCTCCTAGCACTGAGCCTATGCATCCAATAATTGAGTCAATATCTGAATAGCCTCTCATCTCCTGACTCGGTGCATCTGGCTGAGGAACTGGGGGTACTGGGGCGAGCACTGGAGCTAGTGAGCCTCGGATCTCCTTCGGATAGGGTAGTGTATGTGACGTCTGAGATGGAGTCTCAATATGTGACTCTCCCCAAGCCCTGGTAACTCGTGGTGCTCAACTTGTAGCCTCATCATCCACGAACGTGCCCTTCTAGGCGGCTGTAACCTTCTTCGGCATCACTAAAAACATAATGTATCGTTAGGAAAATGAATCCTTATATCGCACGATCTAAGATAAGAAGGGATAATAACATCTTATATGTCCTGCAACCTGTTATTTATAACTGTGGGGCACAACATACTCATAAACAAGACTCTACTAGACACGGTCTGTAGACAACCCTAGGACAGAACTGCTCTGATAACACTTTTGTCACGACCCAACTGATGGGCCATGACGAGTATCATGCATAACATCTGGCAATAAACTACTAAATCATGTGAATAACATATGCGAGAAAATATGACCAAAAGACATATGTACATATATATACGGAATACGTTAGGGCGAGCCAACAATGCCAGATACTATCCCACTATATATGACTGTCTACAGACCTCTAATAGAGTGTACAACTGTATAAAGGATGGGAATGGGCACCGGGCCCCGTCATACCCATATATGTATACAAAAGTATCGTACCAAAACCCAATAGTAGCTCCGGATCACATGGAGCACACCAACTCTCGCTGAGCAAGGATCCTAAGAAGGGGGACCGTCAGCCTGTCTACCTGCACTTGCGAGCATGAAATGTAGGCCCCCAGGCAATATGGGCATCAGTATGAATAATGTACCGAGTATGTAAGACATAAAAATCAGTATATAAAAGACATAAAAGAAACATGGAGTAGAGGACTCAACCTGTAAGTATGAATAGCTCTGTGGATCACGCAACATTTATAATATCATGTATATGTGTATAAATGTCATATCATGCATAGGTATATGCGTACATAATATCATCAAGCCTCTGAGGGTAACCCATCATATCATCTTGACCTCTGTGGGCAAAATCATTAACGTATGATCCAGTGGAGGTGCGTATATAACGCCATAACCTTTTTCCATACCCTATATACATATAATATACGCGTATATAACATCACCTGGTCATGGGTCAATGTACATGTATAAATGGATGCAATGTGTAAGGAAGTAAGTCAATAAGATCTCTCCTAATGTCATAAGACCCATGAACAGACGATATGATAGTATGACACATGGGAATCAAGAACATAGGCAACCCTAGTACTTCTAGGAATATAATCATTTGTGAAGGTTGCGTGCTTGCTCGTTTCGTTGCATCATATGAATCATACCAAAAGGAAAGAAAGGATGATAGCCTTAACATACCTTAACTCCATTGAGTCATTAATACCTTCCAATTAATTCTTCAAACAACTCAACTCAATCTACCATAGTATAAAGAGATTCAAAATCAGTGTGAGTAAAGGCTAAGTCCGCAACTTAAACTAGTAGCTCGTTTATATAAATTTGGGAAGCATATCCCCGTAACAAGAGCCCCCTCCAATACCATATACCAACAACAATGATAAGAGCAATCCAGCAATACATAATTATCAATAACAAGACACCATATAACAACAACAAGTCACAACTACTTCACAAGGAGCGGAAAGCTCTGATTGAAACCTGTATACCCCATATCACCCCTTATAGACTTCTTAATTTAACTTTTCAGTATCATTAACATGATAATGAAGTCATTAATCAAATATTCCATCCTTGTACCATATATTTATAACAAAGAATACAATCTACAACTCCAACTATCCTGAATTAGCAACTTTATTTACTAGTTCATGTCTAGCCCATCCATTTAACTTAATCAACATAAAGATAACCTTAAGCACATGAAAAAACACAATATCATTACCTCCTACAGTGGATTCAAGTTGAAATCCATGTTATATTTAGCTTACAACAACCCAACACACCCCGATCACTTCATACCCAAAACTATAACTATAGTAGTGTCAAACACCCCAAAAATGTTACAAAGAACGACTAATCCACCATTTCGCCATTATGTGGTGTTTATACACACAATGTATCCTCCAACAATCCATTAAACAGTAGCAAAATAGACAGCCCAAAAATAACACGAAACAACCCACAAAATAGTCCACTACAAGTCGAATAACTCAAACTCACGGCTTCTGATCACCGTCCCGTGAGTTCTAACTATTAGGAAATGAATTTATGAACCTCACTTGATATTTAAAATCTTAAATACAGAAAGCATGCATTTTCTTAACTGTTAAATACCTTCCAAAACTCAAACTACAAAGAAAAAGAGAGGCGATATAGCGATACTTATGTCGTAGGGATCGTTCTAATGTTATCGCTTCTTGATTTAGCACCCGAGATGTTAATCTTCTTTGAAACCCTTGTAGAGAGCTTAAGAGTAATTTTATGTGTCTTATTTGATCGTGATCTCTAGAAAAATATAGAAAGAGACGACATAAGGGATATATCCATTTTTTTGAAAAGTCAAAAAGGTGCTACTTGGCACCCCTAGCATTGGCCCTTCTTCCAACGCTTATATCATTTTATCAGGATGTCGTATGAATGAACAGTTAAAAGAGTTGAAAGCTACATTCCAAGACCTTCAATTTGATATATAATATGTTCCAAAAATACCTCATATATCACACAAAATGTATTGATCAAAACTCTTTATTACAAGGCAAATGCTTAGTGGATTTTTCCGCAACTTTAATCCAATTTATTTCCAAACTTTATATTTTATATCCAAACATCATATATAATCATATAATGACTTTAAACGCATTTAAATCATGATTAACAAGTCTCATATTTATTACATCATCTTGGGACGCACATGGTGTTACAAGGAGAGACTCCATGATTTGTTGGTTTGGCAGGTAGTTATGAGATGCTACACATATCTTTCATCGTGGCAGTATTACGAGAGCTGGAACAGGGCTTAGATGTGTTATGAGGTGTATTGCAGGCACTAGGTTGGTGAAATTATAGCTATTGTGGTCGGAGGATGTTATTATGGTCAAGCAACTTATGTGATACATGGTGTGATTTCAGGGAGGAACATGGTCATGTCGGGTACAGTGTCTGGTGATTGATGCGATGTTCGTTTGTTGGAATCAGGTCTCGTGGGAAATAAATTCTGATGTTGGGATGTGGTTCCAAGGCTTGTGAAATAAGGTAGCAGGAAGGATATTCAGCTTGGCTCGATCTAATGTGCTCACATGGGTTGTAGTGGCACGGGTAGGTGCACAAGGTGTTAAACAGTGATTTTGGACAACTCCAGAACAGTTCTTGGCACGTTCGAGGATGAACGTATGTTTAAGTAGGGAAGAATGTAACGACCCGACCGGTCATTTTTAAATCTAGCGTGTCATTCGGCAGTTTGAAGTCTTGAGCAGCTTCACCTCAGGTATTATGACTTGTGCGTATGGTCGGAATTGAATTTCGGGAAATTCAGAGTTGATTCGGATGGAAAATTCTAATTTCGGAAGCTTTAAGTTGGGAGAGTTGACTAAAGTTTGACTTTTAATTAAACGACCTCAGAATCGGGATTTGAAGGTTTCACTAGGTTCGTATGATGATTTCAGACTTGGGCGTGTGTTCAGGTTGAGTATCGGGTGGTCCGGGAGCATTTCGGCACTTATTATGGAAAGTTAGCATTTTTGAAAGTTTTAGAATTTCATAAGTTTGTTTTGAAGTAGATTTTGATAATATCGATGTCCGTTTGGGGTTCCGAACCTTGGAATAGGTTTGTATTGTGATTTTTCACTTGTACGCAAAGTGTGGCGTCATTCCGAAATGTCGTGATATGGTTCGAACGCGTTCGTCGAAGTTTGGAAGTTCGAAAGTTTAAAGAAGGATTTCGTTCGTCGATTCATAGTTTTTATATTTTGTGGCGTGATTTGAGTCCTCGACTAAGTTCGTAATGTGTTTTGGGATGCGTTGGTATATTTGTTTTAGGTCCCGGGGGCCTCGGGTGGATTCCGGACGGTTAACGGATCGGATTTTGGACTTAAGGAATAGCTGGAAATTCTGGTTGCTGGTGCAACCGCTTCTACGGAAGCTTCATCGTAGAATCGAGGCAGTGAATCACAGTAGCGAAAGGAAGTGAACTGGACAGAGATTGCAGGTGCGAAGAAATTCCCGCACATGCGTGATCGCAGATGCGACCACTGGAGCGCAAGAGCGAACATAGGCAACTGGTCATTTTTGTCGCAGAAGTGACATCGCAGATGCGAAATGCCTTCTGCAGGTGTGATGGTCTGCTGGCCAGGGACTTCCGTAGGAGCGAGTTTAGTCTCGCAAAAGCGAGACTGCAGGTGCACAAACTATGTCCGCAGACGCGAAGCAGAGCTGGGTAGAATTGTTTTAAGACGGGTCCTTGCTCATTTTTCACTCCATTTATTCATGGGAGCCGACTTTGGGAGCAATTTTGGAGCACCATTTTCATCATCAACCGGGGGGTAAGCGATTTGTTCACATTATGAGTTAATTACATGGATTCTCTAAGGATTTAACATGGAAATGTATGGAAAATTGTAGGATTTTGAAAAAAACCTAGAATTTGATAATTTTTGAATTTGACCGCGAAATTGGACATAGAATCTAGAATACATCATATATTTGAGTTCGTAGTGTTATGGGTAAAGTTTATCTTCAAAATATTTCGGAATCCGGGCACGTGGGCCCGAGGGTTGATTTTATTAACTTTTCGAGTGGAGTTGTGAATTGTTACGAATTGATTTAGTATGAATATTAGAGTATATTTTTATTGGTTTGCATATTGTTTGGCTAGTTTTGGAGCGACGGGCATCGGTTTGAGGTGTTAGAGTGGCGTTGGAGGCAGTTATAGAACTTCAGAGCGAGGTAAGTCTCATGTCTAACTCTGTGAGGGGGAAACTATCCCTAGGTGGTGTATTTGATATGTGCTACTTGTTGCGGCAGCTACGTACGCACGAGGTGATGAGAGTCCGTACGTAGCTAAATTCAGGTTATTGTTCGGGTAGACTTTGGTTCACACCATGCTATAATTGCACTATAGGAGTTATCTTTGCTCGTTTAATTCCTTTATTTCGCATTACGACTTGAGACTAGACTTGTGTAGAGTGATAGACTGGCTATTGTAGAGATATGACATGCTTCATGATTAGTCGTAGAATAATTGTACTCTTACGAATTTCTCCCGTGCTATGCGTTTTCATCGAAAAGTTTTCCAAAAAAAACAAATTCATAACTCACATATTTATTTGTGAGTGGGGTCAAGGACCCGCTAAAGCTTCTTATTCTAATGGGATCAGGTCGTTCGCCTCGGCAGGATTATGTAGCACACTCTCATGGGAGTGGGTCGTTCGCCTTGGCAGTATAATAAATGCATCTATGGTTCGTGTCATTCAACCCTTGGCAGAGCACACCCTCGGTCGTACGCCTCAACATTTATATAAAATACTCTTATGGAATCGTGCATAATATTTAACAAGAAGACAGTGTATCTGTGAGTATTTTCTGATTTGAATTGTAACGGCCTATTTGGTGAGGTCCATTATATATATATACTCCGGTTGAGGAGGGAACTGCCAATTGAGAGCTTGAGTTTATTGTTGAGAGGAATATTGTACCACGTATTTATACTTGTTTATTTTGTTTATTTACTCTGCCTCACGTCTGTTTACCTCCCACTGTATTTTATTTATTGGACCACTAGTAAATGTCGATGTCGACCTCTCGTTGGTACTTCTCTGGGGTTAGGCTAGATACTTACTGGGTAAGCGTTGATTTACGTACTCATGCTGCACTTATTGCACTTATTGTGCAGGTATATATATGGTTTCGGTGGTCCTCTAGGTGTAGAGACACGGCTATTGCGGGGACTTTACGGTAAGCTGCATTCCATGTTACGATCCGCATCATATAGAGTCTCCATCAGAATTATTTATATTCTCATGTCTAACTTGTATTCCAGACGGATGATGTATTTTTATTGTACTCCTTAGTGGATGCTCATGCACTTGTGACATAGGGTTTTGGGGGTTCCTACTAGTTGTTCATTATTGCAGTTCACGTAAATATTATCATTTTACCTTGTAAATTCTGTTTTATACTATTTAATTTATGGAAATTATGGTTTCAAAAGTAATACAATTGAGTAATTAAGTTGATCAATCACCGTTGGCTTGTCTGACGACGACGTTAGGCGTCATCACGACCTATAGTGAATTTTGAGTCGTGACAAATAAGGCCAACGAAGTTAGACCTCGTTTTAATAATTTTTTGCGACCAAATCGGTAGCAATATTTTTTTTAAAATTCTTTTTAAAATGTTTTCCGATTGAATCAGTCGCAAATGCCTTCGCGGTACTTTCCACCAAGTTTTGCGACGGATATAGACGGAATATCTGCCCTAAAAATTAATAAAAAATGGAAAATATTTTGTAGGCCATTTCCAACTGATTCCGTTTGAAATTTCTAACTACTTTTTCCGGTCGGAAATGGGCCGTTTCTTTAGTAGTGTATTACTCCCTCCGTTTCAATTTAAATAATACACTTTTCTTATTATTTTGTTCCAAAAGGAATGACATATTGCTATATTAGAAAATAATTTATCTTTAAACTTTTTATTTACCCACTTTACCCTTAATGAGAGCTTTTATAGCCACACAAATATTATGGCCCGACAAAATTTTTGCCCCTTATGCTTTTAGGACCACATGTTTCGAAAGTGTTTTTTTTCCTTAAACTTTGTGCCAAGTCAAACTATATAATCTAAATTGAATTGGAGGAAGTAATTGAAAACCTGGTAAAAATGGTAATTGACTTGAATTAATGAGCGATACTGTTAAAAAGTTTATTAAAATATTAGATAAAAGAATTTTCAGAAAGACTTGATCAAATTTAGTTAATTAATGTTTACCTCAAGGGACTACAACTAAGCATAACTATGTACAAAAATAGATACCTGAGATTTGGATTTCCCTTAACAACGTTTTGGCCATATTTTTTCCAGCTATAGCCATCATCAAGAATATCGATCTCGCTCTCTATATGGACAACTACTCTTGGTTCTCTTGCTGTCCTCGACGATAAACTCGTTTAGGCTGAGTAAAATTCTCTCCTCCTAAGGCCAAGCAACAATTTAGTAGCAGCACATAACCGTATAGATGTCATGACCCGGAAATCTCACCCTCGAGACCGTGATGATGCCTAACATTTCACTTGCTAAACAAGCCAACGTTAGAATAGTTTTAAGCCAATTTAAAATATTCAAGTAAACTGATGCCGATTAAACTAAAATAACTGTGATACAACTGAAATAAAGTGCGAAAAGTCATAACAACCGAAATATCTAAATACAACCACGAATCTAGTGTCACAAGTGCACGAGCTGCTAGAATAATACATATAAAGGTCTAAATAAAAGTAAAGTTGTCTGAAAGAAAATACACAACTAAGCTAAAGTAGAAGGAGACTATAGGGCTGCGAACGCCGAGCAGTTGTACCTCCAGTCTTCGTCCAATAGTCAGCCCGATCAATCCACTGACCGTTGCTGGGACCGACTCCAAAATCAGCACAAGAAGTGCATAGTGTAGTATGAGTACAACTGACCCCATGTACGTTGTAAGTACCGAGCCTATCCTCGACGAGGTAGTGACGAGGCTAAGACGGGTCACATACAATAATTTGTATGTAGTATAAAATAATAACTGGAAAGGAAAATACGGGAAAAAAATAAGGCAGGTAACTCATGAAAATAACTCAATCCTCAAAGAAAACCAGTAAATACTAGAAATACCAATCCTTAGAGTCTCGTACGAAAGTACTGAAGCCAACATAATACAATAAGAAATAGAAAACATATAAACTGTTGCGGGGCGCAACGCGATCCCACCGTACAACACGATCCTCCCTTATTCCACCATGTAAATATCAATAATAATAAGTAAATATATATTTTGTGGCGCGCAACCCGATCCCACCGTATCAATATAAATCCTTCCTTATTTTACCCGTTAAGGCGTACAACCTGATCCATAAATAAATCAATAAGTGCAATCAATTTAACAACTCAAATCACAAGAATCTCTACGATTAACGAATATGAAAGCTACAAATCAAGAAGGAATCTCGTACCAAATCAATAAAGGCTACAATAAATACTGAGGAACAAGACAAGTCAAATACACAATAGTTAAAGGGTACAAGTAAGACAATTAAGGCAAGTAGCAATTAATCATGGAAGCATGAAAGAAATTAATACTTTTAATGCGAGAATAATAATGACAAATAGCAAGCTAAGGCATAGGAAGCAATCAAGGCATGTAACAATCAAGACATGAAATAATATAATTAATGAATTACGGATAGACATGGAAGCAAGTAATTGACAGCGTATATATACTCGCCACCTCGCATATACGCTGCCACACATGAAATTCACATAGCACATACCTCAAGGGTTCTTATTCTCTCAAATCAAAGTTAGACCCAATACTTACCTCACTCCGCAATCAACTCAAGGTTCAACCACGGCCTTGCCTTTCGAACAAGCCTCCAAACCAACCAAATCTAGTAATTTATTGACCAAAAGATTCAAAATAACCTTTAGAAACTACTCACAAATGCAAGAGGTTCAATTTAGGTCATTATTGAAAAAGTCGTCAAAAGTCAACCCCGGACCCGTTTTGTCAAAACCTGAGATTCAGACCAAAATATGATTACCCATTCACCCCCGAGCCCGTCCATGTGATTTATTTCTAAATCCGACCTCAATTCGAGGTCTAAATTTTAAATTTATAAAATTTTCTAGTTCTACCTAAATCCCTAATTTCTACCATAAAAATCCTAGATTTAATGTTGAAACCTTATGAAATGTAATGGGTAATTGAAAAGAAATAGATTAAAGTTGCTTACCAAAGAATTTAGGATGAAAGTCTCTTGGGAAAATCGCCTCTAAGGTGTTTAGGGTTGAGAATTTGAAAGAAATGAGCTAATTCCTGTTTTTCTCAGCGTTTCAATAGGTGCAGATGTCACAAATACGACCTAGGGTTCGCAATTGTGAACCACTCAAATGCGACAAAGTCCTTGCAAATGCGAAGAATTCACACCTCTGCTGCCATTGCAAATGCGAACAATTTGTTTGCAAATGCGAACCTGACACTATCGCAAATGCGACAGAAAACTCGCAAATGCTAGAACCCCAGTCCCCAGCCCATGCTCGCAAATGGAATGATGTGATCCCAAAAGTGAGGCTCGCATTTGTGAGCCAGACCTCGCAAATGAGAGACCTGCAGCCCAACACCAGACACAAAATGCATCAGCTATTACTCTAAGTCAAAAACTACTTCGTTACCTATCTGGAACTCACCCGAGCCCCTCGGGATCCAAATCAAACATGCACAAAAGTGTAATAACATCATATGAACTCGCTCACATGATCAAAATATCAAAATAATACCTAGAACTATGAATTGAACACCAAAACAAATGAAATTTTCAATGAAACTTAAGAACATGCAATTTTTCAATCGGGCGTCCGAATCACGTCAAATCAACTCTGTTTTGCATAAAATTTTGCAGACAAGTCATAAATACTGTAATGAACTTATAACAAGTTTCAAAACCGAAATTCAGACCCGATAGAAACAAAGTCAAACTACGGTCAAACTTGGAGTTGTTTTAAACCTTTAAAATTCTACTTTTCAACAAATTATGATAAATCAAGCTAGGGACATCCGATTCGATTCCGGGCATACGCCCAAGTCCCAAATCATGATATAGACCCACCGAGACCGTCAAAATACTGATTCAGGTCCGTTTGCTTAAAATATTGACCGAAGTCAACTCAAATGAGTTTTAAGACACGATTTCATATTTTCGTCAATTGTTCACATAAAAACCATCCGGAAAAAGACACAGACTACGCATGCAAATCGAGAAAGACTAAACGGAGATAATCGAGGTTTCGAAACATAGAAATGAAGGTTAAAACAATAAATAACCTATCGAGTTATCACATTCTCTACCTCTAAAATAAATGTTCATCCTCGAACGGACATAGAAAAGTATTAGGACTAGTGAAAAGGTGTGGATATCTACTCTGCATGTTTGACTCGAACTCCCAAGTGGTTGCCTCGATCGACTGACCTCTCCACTACACTCGAACTGAAGGATAACTCTTAGACCTCAACTGCCGGACCTTCTGGGCTAGAATAGCCACCGACTTCTCCTCATAAGTTAAATCCATGTCCAATTGGACTGAGCTGAAATCTAACACATGGGACGGATCACCGTGATACTTCCGGAGCATATACACATGAAAACTGGATGAACTGCTCATAAACTAGGTGGCAATGTGAGCTTGTTGGCCACCTCACCCACACTCTTAAGGATCTCAAAGGGTCCGATATACCTAGGGCTCAACTTGCCCTTATTTTTGAACCTCATCACACCCTTCATGGGTGAAACCCAGAGCAATACCCTTTATCCAACCATGAATGAAACATCACGAGCTCTACGGTCGGCATAACTCTTCTGCCGAGACTGAGAGGTATGAAGTCGATCCTGAATAATCTTGACCTTATCCAAGGCATCCTGTACCAAATTTGTTCCCAACAACCGAGCCTCCCCCGGCTTGAACCATCCAACTGGCGAGCGGTACCGCCTCCCCTATAATCCCTTATAGGGAGCCATCTGAATGCTATACTGGTAGTTATTGTTGTAGGAAAACTCCGCAAGCGGTAAGAACTAATCCCAAGAACCCCCGAAATCCATAACACAAGCGCGAAGCATGTCCTCCAATATCTGAATAGTGTGCTTGGAATATCCGTCCATCTGGGATGAAATGTTATGCTCAACTCAACCCGCGTGACCAACTCAGGTTGTACGACCCTCCATAAGTGCGAGGTGAACTGCGTACCTTAATCAAAAATGATAGACATGGGCAAACCGTGAAGACGAACAATCTCGCGGATGTAGATCTAAGCTAACCACTCTGAAAAATATGTTACTGTTACTGGAATGAAATGTGTCGACTTGGTCAACCTGTCCACAATGAGCTATACCGCATCAAACTTCTTCATAGTCCGTGGGAGTCCAACAACAAAATCCATAGTGATACGCTCCCACTTCCACTCAGGAACTCTAACCTCTGAAGCAAACCACCAGGACTCTGATGCTCGTACTTTAGTTGCTGACAATTTAGACATCGAGCTACGTATGTAACTATATCCTAGTTCATCCTCCTCTACCAATAATGTTGTCGCAAGTCCTGATACATCTTGGTGGCACCCAGATGAATAAAATACATGGAATTGTGGGACTCCTCAAGAATCAACTCACGAAGCCCATCCACATTGGTTACACAAATACGACCCTGCATCCTCAAACCCCCGTCATCTCCAATAGTAACCTGCTTGGCACCACCATGTCGCACTGTGTCCCTAAGGACAAGCAAATGGGATCACCATACTGAAGCTCTCTTATGCATTCATACAAGGAAGACCGGGCGACTATGCAAGCTAAAATATGACTCGGCTCTGAAACATCTAACTTCACAAACTGATTGGACAAAGCCCGAACATCTGCTGCAAGCGGCCTCTCACCAACTAGAATATACGCAAGGCTGCCCATACTCATAGCTTTCTACTCAAGGCATCGGCCACCACATTGTCCTTCCTGGGATGATGCAAAATGATGATATTATAGTCTTTCAACATCTCCAACCACCTCCTCTGCCTCAAATTGAGATCCTTCTGTTTGAACAAATACTGTAGACTCTGATGATCCGTGAATATCTCACATGACACGCCGTACAGATAGTGGCTCCAAATCTTCAATGCATGAACAATGGCTACCAACTCTAAGTCATGATCATGGTAATTATTCTCATGAACCTTCAAATGTCATGACGCGTTTGCAATCACCCTGCCATCCTGCATTAATACTACACCAAGCCCAATTCGAGATGCATCACAATACACCATGTAAGATCCTGAACCGGTGGGCAACACCAACACTAGCACCATAGTCAAAGAACCCTTGAGCTTCTGAAAGCGCAACTCACACTCGTCTGACCATCTGAATGGGGCACCCTTCTAGGTCAATCTGGTCAATGGGGCTGCTATAGATGAAAACCCCTCCACGAACCAGTGATAATAACCCGCCAAACCCAGGAAGCTCCAGATCTTTGTAGCTGAAGTAGGTCTAGGAAAGTTCAGAACTGCCTCAATCTTCTTAGGATCCACCTTTATGCCCACTGCCGATACAACATGCCCCAAAAGGGCGACTAAGTCTAACCAAAACTCACACTTTGAAAACTTGGCATATAATTGACTATCCCTCAAAGTCTGGAGTACAATCCGAAGATGCTGCTCATGCTCCTCTCGACTGCGGGAGTAGATCAAGATATCATCAATGAATACAATCATAAAAGAATCCAAGTAGGGCTTGAACACCCAGTTCATCAAATCCATAAATGCTTCTGGGGTATTTGTCAACCCAAATGACATCACTAGGAACTCATAATGCCCATACGGAGTCCAAAAAGTCATCTTAGGGACATCGAATGCCCTAAACTTCAACTGATGGTCACCAGACCTCAAATCAGTCTTCAAAAATGCCTTGGCACCCTGAAGCTGATCAAATAAGTCATCAATCCTCGGCAACGATTACTTGTTCTTGATAGTGACCTTGTTCAAATGCCGATAGTCTACACAAATCCTCATCGATCCATCTTTTTTCTTCACGAACAACAGGGGTGCTCCACCAGGCAAGACACTAGGTCTAATGAAGCCCTTATCAAGCAAATCTTGTAATTACTCCTTCGATTCCTTCAACTCCGGCGGGGCCATACGATATGGTGGAATAGAAATGGGCTGAGTGACCGGAGACAAATCAATATCTCTATCGGGTGGCATCCCTGGCAGATCTACAGGAAACACCTCGAGAAACTTACGAACAACTGGTACTGAAACCATGGATGGAACCTCCGCACTAGAATCATGGACATAGGCCAAATAAGCTATACATTCCTTCTCGATCATATGTCGAGCCTTCACATAAGAAATAACTCTGCTGGTAAAGTATCTCGGAGTCCTTCTCCACTCTAATCGAGGCAACCCCGGCATGGCTAAGGTCACCGTCTTGGCATGACAGTACAATATAGCATGATAAGGTGAAAGTCAATCCATACCCAAGATAACATCAAAATCTACCATATCAAAAAGTAGAGGATCTACACTAGTCTTAAGACTCCCAATAGTAACCACACACGAGCGATAGACACGATCCACAACAATAGAAACTCCCATAGGCATGGACACGTACACAAGATCACTAAAAGAATCATGAGGCACAACCAGATATGAAGCAAAATAGGATGACACGTAGGAATAAGTAGATCCCGGACCAAATAAAATTGAAGAATCTCTATGGCAAACTGGAACAATACATGTGATAACATCGTCAGATGACTCAGCCTTAGGCTTAGCTGGAAAAGCATAAAATCGGAGCTAGGCCCCACCAATCTGAACTACATCTCTGAGACGGCCTCTAGCTGGTTGGCATCCACCTCTAATGGCCTGACCCCCACCTCTGGATGCCTGACCCCTGGCTCTAGCTGGCTGAGCGAGCGGTGGAGAAATCGGTGCCGGAGCCGTGGAATGAGAACTCTTTTGTGGAATGCCGCCCAATAATCTCGGACATGACCGCTTGATGTGCCCGATACCACCATACTCAAAACAGCCATACTATTATTGTGGATGTTGAAGCTGAAGCTAACCTAAACAGGACGGATAACCACAGTGATAGCTCTAAATCGGAGATGCACTAATATGAGCTAATGGTGCACAGTAGGCTGGCTGCCCAGAGTAAGGCACATAAGGACCACGACTCCCTGAAGCACTGTCAGATGCCTGAAGCCTTGAATGAAATGGCCTGGAAGGATGGCCCCTACCATGGTGCCTCCAGATGAGGCGCCACTGAAACTACCGGAATGACAAGGACTCTTATTTGACACCGGCCCCCTCTCTTGAGCATGAACCAACTCGATCTGTCTGGCAATATCAACGGCTCTCTAAAAGAACATATCACTCCCTATCTCCTTGGCCATCTGAAGCCTGATAGTGTAAGTGAGTCCATCAGTAAATCTCTTCACTCTCTCCCTCTCAGTAGGGAGAAAGATAATGGCATAGCAAGCTAGGTCCACCAAATGAGTCTCTACTTGGTAACAGTCATACTACCATGTTGAAGACGCTCAAACGGCCTGCAGTACTCCTCTCTCAGGGTGACAGGGATGAACTTCTCTAGAAATAGCTATGAGAACCGATCCAGGTAAGTACATGCAACCCAGCTGGTCTAGTCAGCATGTAATCTCTCTACCATCTCCGGGCAGAACTCGTCATCTGAAATGCTACAAAATCGACCCCATTTATCTTAACTATACCCATGTTGTGCAACACCTCGTGGAAACTGTCCAGAAAATACTGTGGGTCCTCAGAAGATGCACCACAGAAATAAACAGGAAAGAGCTTGGTGATCTTATCCAACCTCAACATAGCCTCAGAAGACAAAGTGGGCCTATCACCAGCCTGTGCCGCAATAACTGGCTGAACTACCCCAACTGATGATTCTTCTAGAGTCTGATACTGGGGAGCCACCTACTTCGAGGTGTGAGTAACGGGAATCTATGCTACTCCCCCAGCCCGAGAGACGGGTGGTGCCACTGGAAAGGTATCGGTCTGGGCCACACTCTCCATAAGGCCCACCAGACGGACTAGAGCATCTTGAAGCACTGGAGTGAATATGAACCCCTTCGGGACCTGAGCTGGAACCTCCTCAAAATCCACTTGAGGCTCCACTGCGGGTGCTGCTGCTCGAGCTCTAGGCTGAGCTTTGTCTCTGCCTCGGCCTCTAGCACGACCCCGACCTCGACTTCTACCCCTAGTCATAACTGCCACAGGGGGCTCTGGCTCCTGTCCGGCGGTAGATGCAGTGCGTGTTCTCGCCATCTGGGATAGAGAAAGAATATAAGGGTTCAATCAGTAATGATAGAATAAAATTGCACGACAAAGTAATAAAGACGTGATATTTTTCCTAAACTCCGTAGCCTCAGGAAGATAAGTACAGACGTCTCCGTACTGATCCTCAAGACTCTACTAAGCTTGCTCGTGACTCGTGAGACCTAGGCAACCTAGTGCTCTGATACCAAGTTGTCATGACCCAGAAATCCCAACCTCGGGACCGTGATGGCACTTAACATTTCACTTGCTAGACAAGCCAACGTTAGAATAGTTTTACCCCATTTTCAACAATTCAAATAAACTAATGCCGATTCAATCTACTGGTCGTCGCTGGGACCGACTCCAAATTTGCACAAGAAGTGCAGAGTGTAGTATGAGTACAACCTACCCCATGTACTCTGTAAGTGTCGAGCCTAACCTCGACGAGGTAGTGATGAGGCTAAGGCGGTTCACTTACAATAACATGTACTCGGTATAAAATAATGACAGGAAAGGAAAATATAGAAACGAAATAAGGCAGTTAACTCATAAAAATAACTCAATCCTCAAAGAAAACCAGTAAATACCAGAAATATCAATCCTTAGAGTCTCATACGAAAGTATCGAAGCCAACACAATACAATAAGGAATAGAAAACACATAAACTGTTGCGGCGCGCAACACGATCCCACCGTACAACATGATCCTCCCTTATTCCACCATGTAAATAAAAATAATAAGTAAATATATATGTTGCGACGCGCAACCCGATCCCACCATATAATCAGAGTCAATATCGTAATTCTCCCTTATTTCACCATATCAATCCTCCCTTATTCCACCTGTTGCAGCGCGCAACCCGATCTCACCGTATCAATATAAATCCTCTGTTATTTCACATGTTGCGTCGTGCAACCCGATCCATAAATAAATCAATAAGTGCAATCAATTTAACAACTCGAATCACAAGAATCTCTGTGATTAACGAATATGAAAGCTACAAATCAAGAAGGAATCTCGTACCAAATAAATAAATGCTACAATAAATACCGAGCAACAACACAAGTCAAATACACGACAATTAAAGGGTACAAGTAAGACAATTAAGGCAAGTAGCAATTAATCATGGAAGCATGGAAGAAACTAATAATTTTAATACGAGAATAATAATGACAAGTAGTAAGTTAGGTCATAGGGAGCAATCAAGGCATGTAACAATCAAGACATGGAATAATATAAATAATAAATTACGGGTAGACATGGAACCAAGTAATTGACGGCCCATATACACTCATCATCTCGCATATACGCTGCTACACATGAAATTTACATAGCACATAGCTCAAGGGTTCATATTTCTTCAAATCAAAGTTAGACCTAACACTAAACTCACTCCGCAATCAACTCAAGGTTCACCCACGGCCTTGCCTTTCAAACAAGTCTCCAAACCAACCAAATCTAGCAATTTATTGACCAAACAATTTAAAATAAGCTTTAAAAACTACTCACGAATGAAAGAGGTTCAATTTAAGTCATTATTGAAAAAGTCAACCACGGGCCCGCTTGGTCAAAACTCGAGATTTGGACCAAAAATCGATTACCCATTCACTCCCGAGCCCGATTATGTGATTTGTTTCAAAATCCGACCTCAATTCGAGGTCTAAATTCCAAATTTATAAAAATTCCTAATTCTACCCAAATCCCTAATTTCTACCATGAAAATCCTAGATTTGATGTTGAAAACTTATGAAATGTAATGGGTAATTGAAAAGAAATAGATTAAAGTTGCTTACCAAAGAATTAAGGAAGAACGTATCTTGGGAAAATTGCCTCTAAGGTGTTTAGGATTGAGAATTTGAAAGAAATGAGCTAATTCCTGTTTTTCTCAGCTTTTGGCCTGGCGCAGGTGTCGCGAATGCGACTAAAGGTTCGCAATTGCGAACCCCGCAAATGCGACCAAGTCCTCGCAAATGAGAAGAATTCACACCTCTCTGCCATCGCAAATGCGAACCTGACACTATTGCAAATGCGACAGAAAACTCACAAATGCGAGAACCCCAGTCCTCAGCCCATGCTCGCAAATGCGATGATATGATCGCAAAAGCGAGGCTCGCATTTGCGATCCAGACCGCGCAAATGCGAGATCTACAGCCCAGCACCAGAAACAAAATGCATCAGTTATTACTCTAAGTCAAAAACCACTCTTTAGCCTATCCGGAACTCACCTGAGTCCCTCGGGCTCCAAACCAAACATGTACATAAGTGTACTAATACCATACAAACTCGCTCGCACGATCAGAACACCAAAATAACACTTAGAACTATGAATCGGACACCAAAACAAATAAAATTTTCAATGAAACTTAAGAACATGCAATTTCTCAACCGAACGTCCGAATCACGTTAAATCAACTTCATTTTGCAGCAAATTTTGCAGACAAGTCATAAATACTGTAATGAACCTATACCAAGTTACGGAACAGAAATAAGGACCTAGTAGCAACAAACTACGGTCAAACTTGAAATTTCTTTAAACCTTTAAACTTCTAGTTTTCAACAAATTATGATAAATCAAGCTAGGGGATTCCGAATTTGATTCTGGGCACATGCCTTTGTCCCAAATCACGATACGAGCCCACCGGGACAGTCAAAACACTAATCCGGGTTTGTTTACTCAAACTGTTGACCAAAGTCAACTCAAATGATTTTTAAGGCACCATTTCACATTTTCGTCAATTTTTCACATAAAAACATTTCAGAAAAATACACGAACTACGTACGCAAATCGAGAAAAGCTAAACGGAACTAATCGAGGTTTCGAAACATAAAAATAAAGGTTAAAACTATAAATGACCTATCGGGTCATCACAATAGACAAACATGTTGTCACAACCCAAAATCCGCTATAGGTCGTGATGGCGCCTAATACCGCCGTCAGGCAAGCCAACAGTGATTAATCAGCTTAGTTACTCATTTTATTATTTTTGAAATCCTGAATCCCCTTTAAACAAAAGAGTAAAACCTGGTACTCGTAGAGAAAAACCCTTAATTGTATTTTCCAATCTTCGTATAAAATATAAATTACAAGGTGAAATAGTAATAATTACACGAACTACAATAATGAATATCCAATAGGAACCCCCAAAACCCGTTGTCACAAGTAAATGAGAATATACGAAGAAATATAATAAAATACAACATCTATCTAGAAGACAAGTTAGACAGAAGAATGTAAATAACACTGATGGAGACTCTATATGTTGCGGATCGTAACATGAAATGCAGCTCACCATAAATTCCCCACAATAGCCGCACCTCTACACCTCTTCCCCACAATATATATATATA
>AWOL01S0013206.1:0-20350 GCA_000715115.1 Nicotiana otophora | reverse complement strand
TATATATATATATATATATATATATATCAATGTGTACCATGAGTACATAAATCAACGCGTACCCAGTAAATATCTAGCCTAACCCCGGAGAAGTAGTGACAGGAAGTCGATATCGACACTTACTAGTGGTCCAATAAATCAAGTACAACTGAAAGTAAACAAGTATGAGGCATGGTAAAAATAGTGTAAACAAAGTTAAGCACATGGTACGATCCTCCTCTGAACAGTAAACGCAAGCCCTCAATTATCGGTCACCTCCTCAACCTGAGTATATGTGGAAAATGGACCCCACCATATAGATCGTTACAACTCAAATCAGGAAAACTCACGGATACTATGGCTTTTTGCCAAATATTACGCACGACGCTGTCGAGGAGAACGGCCCAATCCCATAAGAGTATTTATAGAAATGTCGAGGCGTACGACCCGATCCCATAATAATTTGTGCACTACCGAGGTTCGAACGGCACGAACCATAGATTCATCTATCATACAGCCGAGGAGAAGGGTTCGCTCCCATGAGAATATGAAGTTTTAACGGGTCCTTGACCTCACTCACGAAGATACGTGTGATTTATGAAATGTAAAGAAGCTTTTCAATGAGAACGTACAACGCGCGATAAATTCATAAGGGAAGCACAAATTATTCTGCGGATTATCAAGTAGCTCATCACATCTCTACAATAGCGAGTCTATCGCGCCATGCAAGTCTAGTCTTAGGTCATAACGTGAAATAAAGGAATTAAACGGGAAAAGATAACCCAAATAGTACAGTTATAGCATGGCGTGAACCTTGTCTACCCAGACATAACCAGGAATTCTAGCATACATACGGACACCTGTCACCTCATACGTGCATAGCTCCCATAACATGTAGCACATAAGAATATAACACCTACGGGGTAAATTCCCCATCAAAGTGTTAGACAAGAGACTTACCTCGCTCTGAAGTTTCATAACCGGCTCCAATGCCTCTCTAACACTTCCATTCAAAGCTGAACGATCCGAAACTAGTCAAATAATGTGCAAATCAATCAAAATATACTCTAATGCTTATAATTAATCAATTTATAACAATTGTCAACTCCGCTCGAAAAGTCAATACAGTCAACCCTCGGGCTTACGTACCCGAATTTCGAAAATTCTTGAAGATTCACATTACCCGTAAAGTTACGAACTCAAATATATGATTTATCCTAGATTCCACGTCCAATTTCGTGGTAAAACTCCCAAAATACCAAATTCTAGTTTTTTCTACCAAAATCCCAAATTTCTACTAATTTTATGTTTAAATTCATATATAAACCATGTATTTAACTCACAATATGCGGGAATTACTTACCTTGACATGGATGATGAAAATCTTCCCTCCAAGAGCTCTAACAATCGCCCAACCAAATGAAAATGTAGAAAAATGGGCTAAGTCTTCGGAGCTACCTTCGCACCTGCGGTCAACTAGCCCCTTTTGCGGCTCCGCACCTGCGTAAAATTCATCGCATGTGCGGCTCCAGCTCAAGTCAACAACCCTCTCTTTTGCGCCCCAAGTAGCGCTTCTGTGCTCACACACCTGCGTGACCAACTCCGCTCCAGCGGCCCAGGACTTCTTGGCCAACCTCCGTTTCTGCGATCTCTTCTCCGCATCTTTGACTTTGCAGGTGCGGAATCTTCCTTGCATTTGCGCCCCCAGACCTCGTCCACAAAAATCACACCTGCGTGACTGCACCTGCAGCCACCCCTTCCGCAGGTTTGATTACATCAGTCTTCAGCAGTAACAACATCTCCTCAAATTCGAATTCCAATCCATTTTCAAATCCGAGGCCCCAGGGACCCCATCCAAATATACCAACACATCCCAAAACACGATACGGACTTAGTCGAAGCATCAAATCACGTCAAAAAGCATCAAAATTATGAATCGACGGCCAAAACCTTTCTTTCAACTTTTCAACCTTCAAATTTCGTCGAAAGCGTCCGAATTACACTAAAACATCCCGGAATAACGCCAAACTTTGCGTGCAAGTCAAATCATGATACCAAATTATTCCAAGGCTCGGAACCCCAAACAGACATCGATAGCACATAAGTACACTTTAAATCAAAATTAAGAAATTCTTAAACCTTCAAAATGCCAACTTTCCATATTAAGTGCCGAAATGCTCCCGGACCACCCGATACTCAACCTGAACACACGCCCAAGTCTAAAATCGTCATATGAACCTATCAGAACCTTCAAATCCTGATTCTGAGATTGTTTACTCAAAAGTCAAACCTTATCACTTCTTCTAACTTAAAGCTTCCAAAATTAGAATTTTCCATCCGAATCAACTCTGAACTTCCCGAAATTCAACTCCGGCCACGCGTACAAGTTATAATAAATGAAGTGAAGATACGCAAGGCCTCAAACCGCCGAATAATGTTCTAGAGCTCAAAACGACCGGTCGGTTTGTTACATTCTCCCCCACTTAAATATACATTCATCCTCGAACATGCCAAGAACTATTCCGGAGTTGTCCACAATCACCGTTCAACACCTCGTGCACCTGCCTGTTCCACCGCAACCCATGTGAGCACATTAGCTCGAGCCACACTGAAGATCCTCCCTATAACCTTAGCTAACAAGCCTTAGAACCAAATTCCAACATCCGAAATTCTCCAAGAGACCCGATTCTAACATACGAACACCGCATCAATCCCTACACACAGTACCAAAACCTGATCATGCACCACATAAGTCGTGTGCCCATAATAACATCCTCCAAGCACAACAGCTGCAAATTCACTAACCCGATGCTTGTAGTATCCCTCATAACACATATAAAGTCGGTCTCAACCCTCACAATACTGCAATGATGAAAGAAATGTTCAAAAATCATAATCACCCGTCAAATCAATTACTCACGGAGTTTCTCCATTTGGCAAGAACTGCTACCTCATTCTGAACTGAAGAGTGACATTCCCTCTTTAATACACCTTACATAAACTCGATCGCATCGATTTCAGATCCAATAACCTCGTCTTACCCAGTACAAGATGCTCCGAAAATAAGCCACCACAAACATGACCAAAATCTCATATGACGCCATCAATGCGCCAGCAAGCTACAACTTGAATATGACACATAAGGAAGAACGAACTCTGGAAAAGAACTACCCAGTCTGCGTAATGAATAAAACGACCGAACAGACTCTATAAACCTTCTTAGAGAATGAGAAACAAAATACACAATAATAGATATAGGGAATCGTACTCAACATCTCACTGTTACGGCGTGCTACCCGATCCACACATGATACTATTACGGTGCGCAACCCAATCCAAACAACATATCCGTGGCGGCGTGCCACCCGATCCACACATAACAATTTATAAGAAAATACCTACCGAGCAAGAATGATCATACCCACGAAATTCCCAAATATCGACCACAAGCACGTTAAGTGCATAGCACAATCCCTGGGGAGACGGATAGCGCCATACGCTACAAAACCCAAGCACGACTAAGGTGCAATAAATGGCCTGCATCTCGAGAGCCATCTTGCTCATATAACACCACAAGCTACATGAGATCACAACATATGTGGGAATAATCAAGTTGTCTCACAACCCACCTGGCACAATAGAGTATTACATGGAATAGCTGACGGCGGGGATAACATCCAATGCCTAAAGACTCCCCCGTAAGCAATGCTATAATGAATGAACACATCCGACCTGACGTAGAGCACACATTCACATTAGACCCACCAACGGACCTCAAACTGATTCTTATCATACCATACTGGGCCAACAACCTTTCAAGGATCCATAATGGCCCTATTCATGACACACACGAACAGTCGTCCAATCCGTAACAAAATCCCACAGTCCATAACCGAAGGAATAGAGCGCATTCTAGGCATAAACTCTCACATTAGCGATAATACCATAATCTCCAAACTTGGTTTCAATCTTTAACAATCCAGTGACCAACATGTCACACTTATACAATTTTCCCGTGGAATATACTGCCACAACCTTCTGCACCAAGTAATAAAATCTTAACATTAATGGCCATTAACCATGCTATTTCTATAATACTAGCCAAGCATCCTCATTTCAATACCCAACACTCCTACCACAAAATAGACTATCCTCAGGCTGCCCGAAAATAATGCCAGCATACTCTAAACAGCTGAAATCCCCCCGCTCCTCCGAGCTCGTGACATTTTTATCAACGCCGAACCGCATGCAGCTACGCGAGAGTACAGTAATTTCAACATAACTCCTGAACCACCAATAAAATGAACACTTCATCATCAAGAACCCCTTTCACTCAACACGTCTCAGAAGAACCATCACAATACACAACTGAATTCCTATAACCGCAGAAAATACAAACCTCCAGTCGTGGTCTAAACTGCCATAACTCTTCCGGGATCCATTTACACATAACAAGGCCATTTGAATCAAATACCTCCCAAATCAATCAAATTATGGTGGTTGTCAAGCCCGCACGTGCAACAACAAACCACATGTATAACTTAACACGCTGAAGGAACTGATCATTGCCACAATCATGCTGACTCAACCACTGCTAACCGACCCAACTTCTTCTAATTTACTCTTGACTTGCCTTAGAAATAATAATAATTCCATTCAAAAACACAACGAACTCAATTATCACTCATCTTGAGTGACCCGAATCACGAGACCACATCGTCTCGATACCCATGAACCATCTCATACCCTCCTTATGCGCATAATAGCATCTCCAACCAGTACACCCATTTTTAAAGATCCTCTACCAATCTGAAGTCGTTTCCTCCCATTTCTCCAATACTGCCCCGCATACCCTATGATAACATAGAACACTTCAAGTCCCTTTCATAACCTACTGCAATAACTCGATCCTTAACCATACAACTAACCTAAAATTCTTAGGCACTACACTTAAATTCTTGAACCCACTAGAACCGTTGTTGAGAGTCACACACTCTGACCTGGTCCCAAATATAATCAAACTCCAATGCTCTGTTAGTACATGAACACTCCCAAAGAAGCAACCGGATGAATTATTTTCCTTGTACATCACATCCACAAGAAGCATAAACTATGAGTTTTTCCCAAAACCTGCACATGAATCGATAAGGCCAAATATAGCATACATTCATCAAGTTCTTTGCTCCCCCACTTAGCTTTAAGCTACCATCACATAATGTAGAATCCACAAAGATTCCTCCTTCTCAATCACCATGATCTCGCACCGTTAACCCGCCGAATTTCTCGAAATCTCTTGTTAAACTTTTCGTGAACATTCTGAATTATCAGCCACAATCGCGTATTCGACCCTTTGTAGAGTAGTAAGTAGAACAGTTCATAGAAAACTTCCTCAAAATCACGCAACTGCTAACCTGCCCACATGAGGTATCTCACCTGTGGAAATTTCCATACCGACATCTTCCAATGACGCTTCATTGGGTACAACCACCACAAAATCAATAAACCCTTCGGAGCCCGTGCTCGTCCACTAGCTGTAAGAGTCTATTCATTCCCCATTGACATCAACTGAAAGTCCGACAATACGTTCCAAATTCGAAGTCATGTTGCATCTAAAATGATAATCAAGTTTTCACACCCCTCTTCATTTCAGGCAAACTCCTCTTTGCCAAACTTTTCTCAAGGCTTGTGATTATCCTACCACATAATCCATATGCTACTCCGCCACTCCCATTTCGATTAAACTATCTCCTTTAAGCGACTTCTCGACCTCTACTTTTCATACTTGTCCTGCTAGCAATTCAATCACCTTGAGACACTTCCCAGCATGTCCCTCCTCACCCTTCGCTACCCAAATATTGCCTAAAATCAAAATCCATCTCTTTAGCACTTGAACTAATAAATTGCTACCAACTATAAGCCTTCTCGAAGATCATCCTTCTCAAGCCATTTGCATTCGAAACATCAACTTGATTCTAAAACTACTATACTCCGCCATATCTTACAACCGCTTCTTAGACACTATTTCACCACACCCTACCCCAAAGGCGAACCAAAGAAGACTATAACCCCGGCGAACCTTAATGCGTTCAAACAAGGACGACGATACCACATCACAAGCGAGAATTTCTACTAAGTTCAAAAATATCAAGTCTCGCTACCCCATCAACCAAAGCCTGAACATCCATAGTCTGGTTTCCTTTCTTTCGCTGGAATTAAATGCCAAACCTTTAAACCATACACTGAAAAAACTCCTCCTTTCGAGTCATTCACTGCCTCGACACATGAACAAGCACCCTACCATTACACCAACACTGTGCGATAATAATGTATGAACATCATAATAATCTGTGCATATCCTCGAAACAATTGGAAATACAGATACTGAGCTGAAATGATAGAACACCCTTCCGCAAGATGATGATAATGTCACGCCCCGACCTCGGGGAGTGCGACCGGCGCTTAACCGAGATACCCCGGTCAAGAAAGCCTTTACAATACCTTCTACCCAACTCGTCCATGAATAAAGAGAAGAATACATTTTATTAATTAGATAGTAAGAGGTCATGTGAATAACACCAGTTCATTTCCATTACTTACGTCATTAACAAGTCTCTAAGATAGTACATTGTACAATCATAGTTAAAGTGGAACAAATGATACGATTACAGCATTTTTAGTTTAATCTTCCCAAAAACAAATATAATCCGCACTATGTCTACAGAGCCTCTAACAGGAACAAAAGAGTGCTATGACAGTGCAGGCAACAAGGACCCGGCTATACCTCAAAACGCTACGTATAAATGAGAAGAGATACAGGACCCCAAAATGAAGTGGGGATCACCAAGTCAGTTGAGGAGAGGGTGTGCTGCTATCACTGGTCAATACCACCTGCATCCATTAAAGATGTAGCGCCCCCGGCAAAAGAGACGTTAGTACATATGGAATAGTACTAGTATGTAAAACTAAACACCCTCTCAATAGAACGAGTAACAATAAACAGAGAATAAAGCATGAAATCCTTAAGAGACTCAAACATTATCAAGGTGTCAAGTTAGGGGGAAAGGTAAATTTCCAGTAAGTTTCAGTAATTTAAGTTGGGAGATTTTTAGCACCGATACACCATCGTGTTTTCGCACGGAGTCCGATCTCAACCCGACCGGCTAAGCCGTCTCACCCCAAGACATACACTTACAATACCACCATTTGCGCGGCATGGCATCCGATCTCAGCCCAATCGGCTAAGCCATCTTATCACAATGCCGTGTGGGTCGACATCACATCACATCTCGCTAGCAATAATCTCATCCTATTTAAGGGGAAATATATCAACACACCAATCTCATCCCATATAAGGAGAAATAATCACATCACATTAGTACGGGGATTTACCCGTCAATCACTCCTACACCGGCACGTGTAGTTTCGGGGTTAGGTTATTTCGACCTACCCTTCCTCGGTGGCTAAAAGATACTCCCAAGGCATTTATTATTAAAAGGATTTACCACTCATTTCATAATCTTCTCATATCATTCATTTTATCGGAACTAATGGCCATGACGCAATATCATTCTTGGCACGATGGCCGCACATTATATTTCATGTTCTTTTCTTTCACTTTCAAATATCATCATGGATAATCAACAACAAGGCCTTTCTAATTAAGACTTTAAACATATATTTGAGCAATTTAGGGTCTTAGGCACATGTGATTTCTTACACAATTGACATGATAGCTTTCATTAGAATCACACTTTTAAATCATAACGTAATAACACACAGCCCACACTTAAACCACATTCTCAACAGTGACTCAACAAAACAAGAATCTTTGGAATACATATTGAATGAATATTTATTTTGACACAAGGCTTATTTGGAATAATCAATTTATAATGAGCATCACGGGACTTACAAGGATATTGTGGGGTTCAATTCTAATAGAAGAGTTTAGCTAACATACCTCGCTTTGAGCTTTCCTTAATTCACTTCACAGTTCTGGAATCCTAAAAACTTTGATCTATTTAGAGACATAGCAAAATTAAAAACAGATTAGGAAGGAGTTCATAGTTCCAGATCACTTGAGCATTTTATCAAACATTAGGTGTGCATTAAGGTTTCAAGGTCCTCCTATGGTGGATTGTTTCATCCCACTACCCAAAGTTTACCCAAATGATCTCAACAATTTTCCCACTACCCTTGATGATACATGCATGTAAAATAAACAACTCCCACACCCAAGAATTGCTTGGCTTATTACCTATTTTTAGTAAAATCACGAAATTGTTGGCTAGGGAGTAGAACCTTACCTTTAGGATGAAGACCTAGTTAATTTTCTTGTGAATTCTTCAACTTGGAGCAAGAGTTAATGATCAATAAGGTTAGGAACTTCCCCTCTCACTCTATGGTAATCCCTCTCTCTAGAAATATCATATTTTTGCTTCAAAATTGACCCTTTGCCTCAATATATCGAAATAGGGTCGGGCCAAAAATTAGAAAAATTGAAGCTCCGATGCAGATCTGTGGTCGCATATGCGACCACATAATGCTTCCCCAGTTCGCAAAATGGACCGCATAATGGCCCTCTGGCACTGGGCACCCCTGCCTCACTCTACGACCAGTCTGCAGTCCGCAAACCTATTTTATGGTCGCATAATGTGCCACAAAACTTTCCTCCGGAATTTTTTTATGCTGGATCTGCGAGGGGTCATGCGTCCCGCAAAATGATTATGCGGCCGCATAATAGAACGCATAATGGTCCAAATATTTTGCCCAAATTTATGCCTCAGTCTGCGGCCGATATGCGGTCCACAGATTAGTTCTGCGACCGCAGAATGGACCGCAGAAATGCCATGTATTTCCAAAATTTTTCTTCAACTCCCCAACGCACTGTTCAATCCAAAAAATCTGAAACACATAAGCCTACTTCGGTACCACGAAACCCCGGGTTTTAGGTAAAATTTTACGGAGCCTTACAGATAATAGCCTGCCTGAATACGCTGGGAAGAACATCCTGCACCACATCTGCAGTACCACTACAACTCCTCGATGCCCACTTGATAACAAACGCTCCACGTCGCATAAGATTGAGTAGGAAGAAAATAGAGGCATAAGCTCCAATGAAATCAAACTGCACGAAGAGGAATCAAGAAGGGAAGTGCTCCTAACAGCCATGTAGCCTCTCGAAGATAAGTACAGACGTCTATGTACCGATCCGTGGTACTCTACTAGACTCGCTCAAGACTCGTGATACCCAAGTGAACCTAGAGCTCTGATACCAAGCTGTCATGATCCAAAAGCCGCTACAGGTCTTGATGCCGCTTAATGCCGCAGTCAGATAAGCCAACAGTGATTAATCAACTTAGTTACTCATTTTATTATTTTCGAAATCATAAATCCCCTTTAAAAAATAGAGTAAAACCTGGTACTCGTAGAAAAAGCCCTTGATTTTATTTTTCAATCTCCGTATAAAATATAAATTACAATGTGAAATGGTAATAATTACGCGAACTACAATAATGAACATCCAGTAGGAACCCCCAAAATCCGGTGTCACAAGTGCATGAACATCTACCAAGAAATATAATAAAATACAATATCTGTCAGGAAAACAAGTTAGACATGAGAGTGTGAATAACTCTTATGGAGACTATATATGTTGCGGATCGTAACATGGAATGCAACTCACCATAAATTTCCCGCAATACCCTTGCCTCTGCGCCCCAAAAGACAACCAGGAATATAAAAAAAAAAAAAATATAAAAAAAAAAAAAAAAAATATATATATATATATATATATATATATATATACACACACACATAAGTGAAGCGAGTATAGCATGAGTACGTAAATCAACGTGTACCCAATAAATATCTAGCCTAACCCCGGAGAAGTAGTGACGGGAGGTCGACATCAATACTTACTAGTGGTCCAATAAATCAAGTACTACCGAAAGTAAACAAGTATGAGGCATGGTAAAAATAATGTAAATAAAGTTAAGCACGTGGTACGATCCTCTTCTGAACAGTAAACGCAAGCCCTCAATTATCGGTCACCTGCTCAACCAGAGTATATGTGGAAAATGGTCCTCACCATATAGATCGTCACAACTCAAATCCGAAAAACTCACGGATATGATGGCTTTTTGCCAAATATTACACACGATGTTGCCGAGGCGAACGGCCCGATCCCATAAGAGTATATATAGAAATGCTGGGGCGTACGGCCCGATCCCATAATAATGTGTGTACTGCCGAGGGTCGAACAACACGAACCATAGATGCATCTATTATACTTTCAAGGCGAACGGCACGCTCCTATGAGAATATGAAACTTTAACGGGTCCTTGACCCCACTCACGAAGATACGTGTGAGTTATGAAACGTAAAGAAGCTTTTCAATGAAAACGTACAACGTGCGAGAAATTCATAAGGGAAGAACAAATTATTTCGCGGAATATTAAGTAGATCGTCACATCTCTACAATAGCGAATATATTGCCCTATGCAAGTCTAGTCTCAGGTTATAACGCGGAATAAAGGAATTAAAGGGGCAAAGATAGCCCAAATAGTACAATTATAGCATGGCGTGAACCTAAGTCTACCCAAACATAATCAGGAATTGCAGCATACTTACGGACACCCTTCACCTCATACGTGCATAGCTCCCACAACATATAGGACATAAGAATATAACACCTACGGGGGAAATTCCTCATCAAAGGGTTAGACAGTAAACTTACCTTGCTCCGAAGTTCCATAACCAGCTCCAATGCCTCTCTAACTCTTCAATTCAAAGCCGAACGATCTGCAACTAGTCAAACAATGTGCAAATCAATTAAAATATACTCCAATGCTTATAATTAATCAATTTATAATAATTGCCAACTCTGCTCGAAAAGTCAATACAGTCAACCCTCGGGCCCACGTGCTCGGATTCCGAAAATATTTGAAGATTCACATTACCCGTAAAGTTACGAACTCAAATATATGATTTATCCCAAATTTCACGTCCAATTTCGTGATAAAAATCCAAAAATATCAAATTCTAGGTTTTTCTACCAAATTCCCAAATTTCTACTAATTTTATATTTAAATCCATGTATTTAACTCACAATATGCGGGAATTACTTACCTTGACATGGATGATGAAAATATTCCCTCCAAGAGCTCTAAAAATCGTCCAACCAAATGAAAATGTGAGAAACATGGGCTAAGTCTTCGGATTAAAAGCACCTCACTGCCTAGCGAACTGCACACCTGCGATCAACTAGCCGCTTCTGCGGCTCCGTACCTGCAAAAATTCCATCTAAGGTGCGGCTCGAGCTCAAGTCAGCAGCCCTCACTTCTGCGCCCCAAGTAGCGCATCTGCGCTTTCGCTTCTGGGGACCACAAGCGCTTCTACGCTCACGCACTTGCGTGACCAACTCCGCTCCTGCGGCCCAGGCCTTCTTGGCCAACCTCCGTTTCTGCATCTCTTCTCCGCATCTGCGACTTCGCAGGTGCGGAAATTTTCTCGCACCTGCACCCCCAGACCTCCTCCACGAAAATCGCACCTGCGATGACCCCTACGCGCCTGCGTGATCGCAGCTGCGGCCACCCCTTCCGCAGGTGCAATTACACCAGTGTTAAGCGATGGTGAAATATATATTGAGACTTTGGTAGACGATAGACTTTATATTCAAATTTGATCTCTCACTTTGGAGAAAAAAACAAAAGAATTCTTGGGTTTAAACAATAAGAACGTCTTTCTCCACCTAGTGAAAAATAGAGTGAAATTGTATCTTCAAGTATATATATACGCAAGTTATATTGACATTTTGCTTTGTTTGAACCATTTGATAGTTCATGAACTGAAAAACTTAGTTATAAATTTGTCTTTGCTGCAATGGGAGTTAATGACAATGCAATTGAATCCTGAAACTTAAAATCTCCTTCGTCGTTGAATATAATGGTTGAGAACCACCTTATATTAATTTATTTTTCAAATAAAAAAGTGATATTTTGAACTGAGAGATTTCTTTTTTCTTTTTAAAAATTATTCTTTTCTTCTTGGGGGAAGGCCGGTAACTTCAGACAAAAGGAGAAGCAAAAGAAAACAAGATTTTCCTCTTTTTTTGCAGTTTGCTCAAAGAACTTCCTTAAAACATGAAAATTGGAAAAAAGATTTTACAGGTAGTTCCATGAAATCAAAAAGGATGATCATTTGACATCCAGCGAAAAAATGTTGAAGACCACCCTCTCATCTCCCCCCTTCCAATTTAAGCTCTTCTAAGATGGAAAATTGTCCATAATTTGGCCACAATATACCGCAGATGATGCTCCATTTTGATGATCACACAAATTTTCATTCTTGATCTCTTCATTGCCTTTCACTAGTCTGGCATTTTTATTGTTGTTGTTGTCGTGGTGAATATACTTTTGATCCCCAACTGCAATTGAAGAATGGGATGACACACCATTTGGTGTTAGTGGAAGATCATTAAAATGAAATCCACCAAGAGGAGGCACAATATTAGGGCCAACCAAGGGAAGACTCATTGGCAAAGACAATGGCAATGGGAATTCAGGCATCTTCAAAGGAGCAAACGAACACGAATTCGATACTTGTGTAGGGCTCAAAAGGAAAGAACCGTAGGACAGAGGGCTGTGTAAATTAGTTGGGAATTTCAGGTCATATATAGGTGAAGTAGCTCCAAATCTTAAGTCAAGAAAACTTGGCCTTACATAGTCAAAGGGCTTTCTATTGAATTGGAAGTTACAATCTTGAACTTGCATTCCTAAATTGGAAACTTCATGGGTTTTTGAAGTAGAAGTTAAAGCTTGGTTTCCAGAAATAGCACAATTTGTCTTGTTTGCTGAAGGCACTTCATGGTTATGTTTTCCTTCATATGTTGTAATGACTGATATTAGATTATCTGGAGCCCTTTCCACATGCTTTCTTACTGGGCATCCTGCACTTGTGCATTTGTAATAGCTCCTATACAAGAAAAAATATGAGTTTAAGTTTTATGATAGTAGTGTAATACTAAATTCTTATAATAAATATTAATTGATAACCTTATAAAAATGGTAACCGGCTTGCTATTAATGAATCAAACTATTTAAAAAGTTTCTTAAAATACTAAAAAGAATTAGTGTTTAAGCAAGACGGACTCAAATTAATGTTTTCTTCGAGGGACTAAAACTAAGCATAACTATGTTTGTCCAAAAATAGATACCTGGGATTTGGATTTCCCTTAACAACTTTTTGGCCATATTTTCTCCAACGATAGCCATCATCAAGAATATCGATCTCGCTCTCTATCTGGACAACTACTCTTGGTTCTCTTGTTGTCCTCGACGATAAACTCGTTTCAACTGAGTAAAATTCTCTCCTCCTACGGCCAATCAACAAGTTATCTATTATAAGCAGATTAAAATACACTGATATTATAAAAAATTATTATATATAAATTCGATCCATCCCGAAATGAAAGAAAAGATAAAGATACCTTCTTTTATGGTCAAATGCATAATCATCAACATCATCACCAAGGGAAGTGCTCCCTTCAGTAGCTCTATCTTCGTCTTCATCATCACGAGTAGCAAGTGTAGAAGAAGGCTCAGGTGTAGTTCCAGCTGATTCAAACGCATTTATATTTGTCTTTTGATAATTTAACATTAATGGATCAGAAACTTCTGTCAAAACAGATGCAGAGGATGTTCTGTCCAGACCTGAAGGAGCTCTAACATCCTTATTTCTTCCGAATTGCACACTTCTCCAACTATTTGATCCACCAATATTTCCTTCACTCATTTCTGACGTTTCTCCCAAACCATAGACAGTTGAACTCATTGTTGCACGTCGAGGAGGTTGAGATTTATGATTATTATGTGCACCTTTGTACACAATTTCTGTTATCTGTCCATCTGGAGAACGTTCAACTTTTTTCTTAACGGGGCAATTTTGTTGAGTACATTTGTAATAACTCCTTGGAAATTCACTCCCTTTTACATGTTTCTGCCCATATTTTCTCCAAGTGTATCCATCATCTGAACCGTTACAAGTAATATTATTACTGGTCACTGCACTTCTTTGCTCAAATTGGTTTGCTCTTCTGGCGCAATTTCCTGACTCATGAATATTTGTTAAGCCAATGCAGCTCATGTTTTGTTGAACATTTGTTTCACAAGCTATATCTAGGCTGCACTTCTTTAACGCCGTCGCTTTTGGAGATTCCACTGGGAATTCAAAATGATCTCTTGCTATCTGCATTTGGAGGAAATATTATATATATTGAAGTTTGAGAAATGAAATAGCATGATTATTATTATATCAATCAAAATACTCCATGCAACACTATATTCAATAAAAGAGTGATCCAATTTAATATAGAAAGTGATGCTAACACATCTGTCTCATAGTGATTGCAGGTAAATTATTTAGGTACCTACACATGTTCGATAGAGGTAAATTGTAGTCTTTCGAGATGTAATCAATCTTCTCAAATCAGATAAACCAAATTTTGAAGTTATATTGCATTTTGTCATACTTATTGTATATAATATAACATAGTATTCTTAAAATACATATAAATCCTTTAACACTAACATAGTAATATTATAAAATCTTTATTAAAAGAAAGAAAGAAAGATTATTGCCTCCTTTTCAACAGTATAAATTTTGTAAAACTTTGAATTAAATCATGCTCATGTCTCTCCCACTGCCATCTTCGATGGATACACCCCTTCACTTAAAGGCGATATAGGACCATCATTTTAGATTGAATAAACTTACCGAGCTAGTCACCTTATCTCTCTTTTTTTACCGGCCCTTATTAGTAGCAGGCAACCTTTCTTTCTCGCCTTTCTTCCATATTTTTTCCAGATAAAGGTCTACTAGAGTTGCACTTTCTTATTACATTGCCTTTCGTATTATTAACTTGAATTAATCCTTATCTATATAAATAATTCAATATTGTATAAACAAAAATAAATCATAAAATCCATTATTAAAAAATCTTTGAGGCTTCAAAATTTTGAAAGCCTAACACAAAAGCTTTACTAGCGTAGCTCCCTCCTGAACCGTCCCTGAAATTACACTACCCTAATATTATTCAAATCAGATAATTTCCTCTACTCTGATGATTGAATAAGGTCCTTAGTCAGCAAGGTCGCTAATTAATATATTGACCACAACTATAGAGGCAGAGCAAAGTAGGGTAGCAGATAGCTAAATATAGTAGGATGCAAAAGAATAATATGTATTCTTTTAGTTCCTGTATATTCATCTGCTGAATAACCAAAATAAATAAATAAATAAATAAATAAATAAATAAATAAGTAATCAAAAAGGCCAAGAGTATATAATTAGTAAAATTGTTTTCCAAGTATTTTTGTCAACTTCTATTAATGTAGTCAGTACAAGTATGTTGTAATTAACGCGTAAGAAAAATAATTAAAAATCTCAAAGATCAATCAATTTATTGGCAAAATTCTTGTTTGTTGGAAATATAGATTGTTTGTACCTGAGTATTCTTCATTGTGTTTTCTTGATTGATAGTGGAGAAGTGAAAGCTTCCAGTGGTTGGAGATTGTGGTGCCTATGAAGAAAACAACAAGTATATAATTACGTTCAATTGAGAATTAAAGTGTTTAAGAAATTCTAAAGAGACTGGAGCTGCAGTTTTATTACTACGTTGTTGCAACTCCATCATACATTTCCTGAAATCACTCGAAAAAGTTAAGATGAGAGCTACTTTTGTTAATTGCAAAACGATACTCAAGTGAATGAAATAGTAATTACTATTTCGCCCCAAATTACAATTCAAGACCCAACTTTGATGATCTTTTAGCAATTTATACATAACAAATAGAACTGGATTAATTTGTTGTTACCAAGAAAATGTACTAATTTGACTAATGTTTATTTTTGGCTAAACAAATTGAATATATTTTCTAATAATCAGTTTCCAGCACTATTTTAATGGATCAAAGAATATTGTTTTACTGGTTCTACCGCATTTTTTCTTTAGCTAGCAAATCATCCTATTTGGCTAAACAATCGCATTTTTACAAGGTCGTCTGACCTGAAAAATCTCAACTGCATGATTTGAGCATCTTGCCAAAGTTATTAGTATTTCCTTTTTCCTAAGGCTTAATTTGTAACCTGAATTTATCCAACAAAAAATAAAGATAATTCCATTTAATATAATTGACTTTCTCATGTTTAGAAGAGCCGAAGAGGGAGAGAATATGAAAGGGAAAAAAATTGTTAAATAGTTCAAGTTCTTTGGATTTAATTTTCTTTTCCATTTATATTATGTTTTCCCAACAGCTAAAAATTGTATAAACTGAAAACTACGTACTTTCTAATCTGATATGTTACAAGAAGCTTTCACAACTGAAATTAGAAGAATCTTTTCTCAATTGTCCCTAATTTAGCTAGTCTTGAATACACAGAAACATGAGAGAAGAAACAAAAGTGTCGAACAAATTTGCATGGACTACTTGGGAGAAATATAATAAATACAAATGATTGGATTGCTTCCATAGTATTTTTCTCAACAAGGTTATTTATTTCATTTTCATTTTACAGTTTAATAATGTATTTCACGGATATATCTTATATACTGTGACGGTATAAATTTCTTTTACACTAGTAATGTTTTTAATACCCTTTATTTTTCAAGTTACTTATTCTACTTAATACATACATAGGAGTATCTTTTAACTTATCTAATAATGTAAAAATTGTTTTACGCCTGTATGGAAGTTAAACTCTTAATTATCACAATTCAATTTTGGATTAACAAACATCACCTGACATGCACCTTTAAGCAACTATATACATCCATCACAATATCATGCAATTCCACATTGAAGATTTTCTAAAAGCTAGAAAAGACTTCTAAAGAAAATTAGAGACCATTTAAGTACCAGTGAATTTGGGAGCATAACAGGAGAGTCAAGCAATGCTGCCGGAGTTAGTCCCGGAGGTATTGTCAGAAAAGTTGGTCGAGCCTTTGGCGGCGACATCTCCGGCATACTTGTAGTTGTAACCCTAAACTGGGCTATACTAATGGTAGAAGCATTGAAACCACATTTTGCTGCCCGGCGTTCCGCAATGCTACTGCGCTTATTATTATTATTGGGAAATAAACTTCCATTTTCTGCATTTCCATTTCTTTCTTCAACTTTTACAGCACTTTCATGAGTATCGAACATTGTTTCTGAGTCCAAATTTCCAACAATTTGAGAATTCCAGTCATCAATAGGCTCTCCAATATTCCTTTCCATTTTGTTTGGAAAAAGGAAACAGAAGAAGAGTCTACTCACATGCGGGAGCTACAGTTTTCGCCGAATCCAGTAATTTGGATCCAAATTTTGTATTTGTATTAAAATTTTTACTTAATATGTATAAATAATTTATTCAGAATCCAGAAAGCTCCTTTTATTAAAATTCAGAACACATAAACTCAAAATTCTAGTAGTGGCTCTGTTCACATGTTTATCTAAACAAACACAGTATCAATCATGACCCCGAAAGCCTTAATTAGGTTTTCACTCCCCGATTGACACTGTGTTTGATTTTTAAAGAGAAGGAGAGAAAATCAAAATATTCCTTTTTAAAAAAAGAAAATTCATAAAATCAAGCCACAGAAACATTGCATCACTCCAAAATAAAAAATAACTCTCAAGGATCCTTCATGTCATCTTTCTTGTAGAATCCTAAGAAAAATTTTAAAACAAAAAAATGAGAAGCTTAAAATATAGTGTATGAATATCCAAATAACTCAAACCCCACTAAATGAAATGTTTTCTTTTTTTGAGAGAGAAAACATGAGGAGAGAGATGAGACTATTAAAAATATATAAATGGCTTCTATTATTCTTGTTTGATAGTGTGAGAGAGAATGAGAGAGTGATGCAAGGAGTTTTATTAGGTTTTTTGTTTATAAAAGAGAAAGCTTTAATGAATCGTGCATGGGGCTATGGAGTTGTAGAAAGTGTTTGGCTGGCGAGGAAAATGGGAAGTCTATGGTTTGCCTGCAAAATTGAAAAAAGAGGTTTTAGAAAGTTGCGGAAGAGAAGGCCACGTTCTAGAATCTAAACTTCATATGCATTAAAAATTTACCACGTTTTATATGATTTAATTAATCTGTTGGACAACTCCAGTAATATCGAAATGTGTAAAATAATACTACTTGTTTTCTCTCGCCAAGCTAAGGGCCGCTCAAAAGAATTAGAGAAGTTAAAGTCAACTTTTTATGAAAGACCTTATACTTTTTATTAGAATTCACATATATGTATATAATGCAAGAAAAGTTAGTGTAGGCATTTTTTCTCGTACTTCTTGTTTATAGTATAACTAGTTAAGTTGCCCGCGCTTTGCGCGGTAAGATATGTATCTTTATAAATTTAGTTGATACAGAAAAGTTAAAAGCCTATATAAAAATTTATGATTAAAATATAATAAAAGACATGCAAAATGTAAATCAAATGTACAAAAAATACAGATAAAAAAACAAAAAAGGAATAAAAGTGTCACATAGGGAGAAGTTAATTAACCTTCATTTTATAGAGAAAAAGAATAAGTAACATAACTCTTCTAGCATGTCCTTGATTTATATTTGTCCACAAATAATTTTAATTATTGTAAACAATATCATTTGTTATTAATAAATGTAAAATTTAGAGGCAACTATTATTCATAATAAGAGACATTTGATCTCAAAAGAAATATTACCTCCGTTCCAGTTTATGTGAACATATTTCCTTTTTGGTCCGTTTAAAAAAGAATGACCCCTTTCTAAGTTTGGAAACAATTTTGCCGAAACTTACAATTCTACCCTTAATGAGAAGCTTTTATAACTATACAAATACCCTGGCTCCTTTTTGAATTGTTTAGGACCACAAATTCCAAAAGTCTTTATTTTTTCTTAAACTCCGTACCCAGTCAAATAGGTTTACATAAATTGGAACGGATGAGTAGGTAACTTTAGTCCAAAAGAAGAAAGACAATCTTAAAATGAAACACAAACTGATAATGCATCCATAAGAATCCCATACACAATAAGAAAAACATGAAAGTCCCTAAATTGATATAACAATAAAATAAAAATAACATCTGGACATATTATTAGTATTTTACTTGTATAATTATTCATTATCTGATAACCATTGATTGGACTAATTTGGATTTTTTCCGCCAAGCCGTGTAAGGCTCTTTAAAGAAGAAAACGGGATCTGCCACACTGCCACATTCTCTAACTTTGCAAAAGATAAAAGAAAAGATCAAGCACAAAACTTTCTAGTTTTTTACATTCTCCAACAAAAGCTATGGACTGCACACCTTCTACAGTCTCAATTCTTGCCCATTGACAGAATACAATATTATACGGGAATCGCATTCACAAGGCTACGAGAAATATAATATGTCAATAATGAACTCAAGGTACTTAAACAAAAGATATATCCATATATAAATCCTTCGTTGAATAAATCATCTGATATTTAATTTAGATATGTTTGAGCAAAAAATAAAAGATGTGAAGAAATGCATGAAGTACTCACTGTTGAGTTCTCCATGAGCAAATAAAACATTGGAACTACATTTTTGGTTTAGTTTCTTGAGAGCCAAAGTTATTCGCTTTTTGTAGTTGAAAAAAAAAAGGCAAATACATTTAAACCTCATGGAAGCCGAAGCCTTCTTATAGCGGTAAGCATCGGTAAGTATTTAAACCTTCTTGTAACGGCAAGTATTTATTCCATACAAATTAGCAAAAACATTACTAAGCATTTATCTTAGAAACTAAAGGGAAAAATCGCATATGTTAGGAACGCATCTATTAGAATTTAAAAACGGCGGTAAAATTTATTTTTCCTTAGTTATCATGTAGCTACAATCAAGGGAAAAGACGCAAGTTTGTTAGTGTTTTTTAAAAAAAAAATTGTTTTGTATTTTCTTTAAGTAAGGTAAATGGAAATATTGCAAAAAAGAAAAAGGAGAAAAGAGATAAATCTAATTGCTGGTCATTGAGAATGCCATATCAGCTTTTTATGTCCCTGCTTTTTATTTAAAAACTAATGAATTAGCAGCGTCAAATAAAACTAAATTACTGCAGTTTAAAAAAATTCTTTATGGTTTTACTTCTATTAGTTGAATAAATTATAGGACATATTTATGTTTTCCGATTGCTCTAACACACTTCGTATAACCACCACCACCAACAACAAAACCCAGTATAATCCCACTAGTGAGATCTGGGAAGGGTAGAGTGTACGCAAACCTTACCCCTACCCTGGGGTAAGGTTCTGTTTCTGATATATCCTCGACTTCCTCCCTCCAAGAACTCCCCACCTTGCTCTTGGGGTGACTCGAACTCACAACCT
>AWOL01S0013203.1:12762-30692 GCA_000715115.1 Nicotiana otophora | reverse complement strand
ATCTATGAGTCTATTTGCCAACTCATTAAACCGTTTGTCAATACGATATCGGAGTAGGGAGATATGGACGTTTTTCCGAGACTGCACAGACTGTTACCTACTTGCTTAAACGAGAATCCAAAACTGGGCCTGTTCGGGTAGTCTAAATATGGTCCAGTTCGGGTCGTTCAAAGAGGCCTTTTTAAAGTCCTATTCCCTTCATATATTAGGATGATAATAGGGCAAAATAACCATTCTCATTCTCTGCAAAACCTCTCCCAAACATTTCCCACAAACCCCAATTGATTTTCTCTCCCTTTCAAGTTCTAATTGGAGGTAAAGCCTAGAGTTTGAAGAACCAAGATAAGAGCTGAGTTATCCTACAAATAAGATAAGTTTACTGCTCTCTTTAATCCATTATTTACAGTTGTAAATGCATAGTAAGTTGTTCTATATTTGTAAGCACTCACGGGACGGTGATTGGAAGCCGTGAGTTCGAGTTATTCACTTGTAGCGGACTATTGTATGGATTGTTTTGTGGACTGTTTGGTGTTGCTGTTGGACTACGTGATTTACTACTGTGCTGTTCGTTCGTCGTAACATTTTTGGGGTTGTTGACACTACTACGGCGGTCGTTTTGTGTATGAATAGATTGGAGTGTGTTGGGCTGTTTTGTAGTATTGTGTGGTGTACATAAGGTTGGAAAATAATGTATATATGTTGCTATTGTTATTTTTGGTGTTGTTGGTGTTATCTTGAATTTGGAGGAAGTAAGGATTATAGGGGAAATGCTGTCCGTTTTAATACAAAATAAGCATGTCGTTCGTTGTGCGATAGTTATACGTTTCATAACTTAATGATAGTATTATTATCGTTGTTGTAGATTAAGGTGAGAAGAGGCGAGTTCAACTTGGTGATTGAAAAGAGTGTGATAAGGTATGTTAAGGCTAAGCCTTCCTTCATTTTGGCATGATCTCGTAGCTACATGTGTTAGTAATGAGACAAAAAGAGAAGTTCATATTCATGAATTTATTCACACTATTCTAGTCTCATAAGTTACAATATTATTCCTTATCGAGACTCTATATTCAATTTTAGTATTGTCTTCTTCCAGTCAAGAGAGAAGCAAGCCTATATATACAGTATTACAGTATTTTCATTACCATCGAGGTATAATCGATGGGCAGGCCCCTATTGGGCAACCTCTAATAAGATGAAAAGTTATATACCGAGCCTACTGTGGCCTAGCGCCTATGAGTGAGCCCAGCATGGTCGAGATACATAGCCTAGTATGGTCGAGCGCCTATGAGCGAGCCTACTATGGCAGAGCAGTTATATATACCGAGCCTTATAAGGCCGGACAATTATTTTACTTACTATATTGAAGGAGTTGAGTCAGTATCAACAGGTAAGTATATCTCTAGATCATCTTTGAGTCCCAATTACTTTCAGTTATTATATTATCAGTTCAGCTTTGAATTTCAGTTATGTTATTGCCTTATATACTCGGTACATTATTTTGTACTGACGTCCCTTTTCTGGGGACGCTGCATTTCATGCATGCAGGTTTATATAGACAGACGGGTATGCCTCCTTAGTAGGTGTTTCCAGAGTTCAGCGTGATCGGTAAGCTCCAAATCCTTCGGAGTTATCGGGTCTAGGTTTTCGTGTACATCTTCTGTGTGTATGTTTATATATTATGAGTAGGTCGGGGCCCTGTTCCGATCACAATATATCTATCAGTAGAGGCTTGTAGACATATCCTGTTGGTTAGTGCAGTATATCGGGCTTGTAGACCTGGTATGTATATTTTGGTGGTTTGTCAGTTGTAGTAGTTATGACGGCCTTATCGGCCCAGCTTTATATTGATGTTTAGTCAGCGCTAGTTTCCATTCAGTTTTATATTTTGCTTCACAAATTTCCTTTCAAGGTGGCCCCATGGCCAAATTATGACATTATATTTTCATAGTCCCTTAGTCGCAATTTGGTACGCTATGTTAGGTGAGGCACCGAGTGCCGGTCTCGCTCCCAAGTTCGAGGTTTGACAAACTTGGTATCAGAGCAGTTCTATCCTAGGGAGTCTACAAGCCGTGTCTAGTAGGATCTTGTTTATAGATGTGTTGTGCACCACATTATATAAGCAAGGATCTACAGGGTATTTAGTAGTTGGTTACCCTTCTTTCAAATCTAAATCGTGCTGTAGAACTGAGTTATAGGAAATTTGAATTAAACTTACGTGTTCGTGTTTTCATACACATATGACGGTGACTAGTAAGACTACGGCTAGCCAGAGGGGAGATTCAACAGCAGGTGAGGGGACCAGCAGGGTACCCCCAGTAGATGGGTCCCAGTCTGAGGCCCAAGGCGAGACCCCTACTCAGCCATTACCGGCTCCTCCACCACCTGAGGAGATTCCTAGGGATACCACATATCCGGTTCCCTCTCTACTTCTACCAGATCAGGACTTGAGGAGTGCGGTGCATTTGTTGACACAATTGGTAGCTACCCAGCAACAAGCTAGGGCATCAGCTAGTGCAGGATCTTCTGAAGGGTCTGGGAGTTCAAGGGTCCGAGAGTTTATTGCTTTGAGTCCCCCAGAGTTTACGGGGTCAGATCAGAGGGAGGACCTGCAGGATTTCATAGATAAGCTTCACAGGATCTTTCGGGTTATGCATGCCACAGAGAAAGAAGCAGTTGAGCTAGCAACTTTTCGACTCCGAGATATAGCCATCCTTTGGTACGAGGGATGGGAGAGGTCCAGGGCACGTGATGCACCTCCAGCTAGTTGGGAGAATTTTTCAGATGCTTTCCTTGACCAGTACTTACCGCAGGAGATCCGACAGGCTCGGGTCGATCAGTTTCTAGCCCTTAAGCAGGGCAATATGAGTGTTCTAGAGTATAGTCTCCGTTTTGACTCATTAGCCAGATATGCACCATCCATAGTTGCTATTATGCATGACAGGATCCACAGGTTTATAGCAGGGTTAGCCCCAGAGTTGACCGAGGCATGTGCCACCGCTGCATTGCATGATAATATGGATATCTCCCGGATTCAGGCATTCGCTCAAAATATAGAAAGGGGTAGGCGTCGACAGCAGGGTACAGAGAGGACTGAGCAAGGGCAGTGTAAGAGGATGAGATTTGCTAGATCTCATGAGTAGTCTCAGGGTAGTTATAGGCCCAGTACTTCGGACGGCCATCTAGGCCTCTGCCACCTCAGTTACAGGGTTACAGGTATGACCGCTATACTCAGTCAGGACCAGGTGAGAGCTCACGGGAGTCGGTTTTGCAACGACAACGAGGTTCAAGGCAGACATGGTCATTTTTGCCGCGGTGTGACATCTGTGGTAGAGGACACTTGGGCCAATGCCGAGCAGGTTCTGATGCTTGTTATACATGTGGGCGTCCGGGGCATATGAAGCGAGATATAGAACGGGTTCATCTTTCCTTAAGCACTCCATTTTCTCTTTTTGGCTCATGCTTTGCCGACTCTTTGAGTCATTGTTTTCCTTAAGGGAACTAGAGAGACGTAACATCACTCTTTCTTGGTCGTGATATTCGTTTTCTCCTTCTTTGTTTTCTCTATGCTTTGCATTTTTGCTTTTCTTTGAATCCCTTCAACTCTTCAACTTATTCACTTTTGTTTTGCATTTTTTTTTCCTTTTGTTCTTTCTTTCTTTTTCTTTGTCTTTCCTTTTCTTCATTTCTTTTCTCTTTTTGTACCTTGATACCACTTTCAAATTTCTCGTCTCTCCCCCAAACTTATGTTTTAGCCAATTGTTTGTCAAGAGTGTTAAGGAAAGCTCAGGTGCCAAGAGAGGATCACTACAAAACGGGTGAAGGCTTGTAACATGGTTATTAAATGAGAGAGGTTTTAGGCTCAAAAGGTTGACTAGAGATAACAACATTGGTGAGTCATGAAAAATTTTAAAACGGGTCAAGGAGAGCCTATAATCACTTCTCAAGCCAAGCAAAACTTAGAATTTCGCCTAGAAACACATTCGGGGCAAGTTCTAGACCATTCGTACGGGTACTTGGACTTGCAACAAAACATACCACCTCTCACACAGCTGGATTGTTCAAGATAATAGAGTCGAGGGCCCACAACAACCATATTCGAGATTGAAAATCACTAATGGTTCAACTAAACCACTCGATGATTGCTTAAGTCAACACAAGAGTCAAAAGGTTACTAACTAGAGCAATTTCTTTCCAAGAACTTGTTTTTATCATAAGCATGTAGTTAAGTATGTTGGTACCAAGTAAAGAATGCTTGACTCTTCTATTTCGACTTAATTAGGTCCTCTTATTCATTATTATTACTGTTCTTACCTAAATATCAAAAACGGTCTCAATCCCTTAAGAAGGTTGTCACGCCATTCATCGTTGGGAAGAGTCACCCGGTTCACACAAAAACCACCTTTGGAAAGAACCGTGGAATTAAGAAAACCAAAGGTTTATTGATCACTTAAATATGAAAAGAAATTACTAAATTAAAAAGAAGCTATTAAAGTAAATAAGAAGCTATTGGACTAAACATTGACTACTGAGAAAACAAAATAAAGAAAATATGAAGTAAACTGTTGAAAGCATAAATGAATATACAAACTAAGAAAGGGAAAGAGAATATATACATCAATAGAGAGAGAAGAATATGTACATAATGTAAGTAAAAATAAAAATAGAATGTTATTAGTTATTACAGGCCAATGACAAATGTCAAATCAAAATAGACTCCACCCCCTAAATAAAAATAAGCATTGTCCTCAATGCTTAACAAAATAAAAACAAGGAAGGAAAAGAGTAGAGAGGACTTCCTATATGGTCTCAGTGTCCATAGCATCATCACCTCCTTCAGGCTCCTCCAACTGGATCTCATCATCCCCTGCTCAGGGGGTAGCTGGGTTGGTGAACATCTGTAGCACCGCCTCAGCAGTGTGGGCAGCGAGGTCTGGCTTCTCAGACTGGCCAGCTGGTGCTGCTGGTACTGATGGATCTGTCTCCATCAGTAAGTCAAATGGAAGATCTCCAGTGGCTGCTATCTTGGTCACCTCTCGTCTCAATTTGTCAACTGATTTCCTTGAAGCCTGAGATTTCCTCATCTTCTTCACCTGCTTTCCAAGCTCCTCAATTACTCCCCCATATGCCACCAAGGTGTCCATGATAGTATTCTGATTCTCCAATATTTTCTTTAAAGTTTCCTCCACTGACGAAGGAATCTGGGGTGCTGGGGTAGAAGTCTGAGCTGCAACAGCACTGGATAGGTCAGACAGCTTTGCAGTAGCTGTCTGCATCCAGTTGTTGAGACTCGTAGTGGCTGGGAGACTCGCAGCATAGAGAGTGGATAAGTAGAAGAGGAAGGCACTAATACTGATGGCCCTAAAGATGGATGTGGAGGTATGGAAGCTGTATCGGTGGAAGGCCCGACTGTTGTATCGGTGGAAGGCCCGGATGCTGTGGAAGACATGGCTACTGTAGAAGGCATGGCAGCTGAATCTGCAACTACCACCGGTGGCTCATCAGACTGGCCTACGGAAGTAGTCAACGTATCCTTGTTCTTCGGGTTCCTTCGGTCCTTCAGAGAGTACCAGGAGAAGGGTTTCTTAGCCCTAACCTTCGTATCAAAGCTCTTGGGCTCCACCCCCGCATCCGTGAGATACTACGTGATAGTGTTGGGATACGGATATGAGATTTCACCCTGCCTGACAACCAGAGACATGTTGGCCGACATGATGGAACCCACATTGATTGGGTACCCGGCCATGATGGAAGCAACTAAGACTGCCCGTGGGATTGGGAGATTATTTTCATTCCGGCTTGGTCCTATGCGACTACACACAAATGTTTTCCACCCTTTTGCTTCAAAGTTTAGGGTGTTCCGCTGAATGGGAACCCTTCTGCTATGATCCATGGCGGTGGTGATCCTGGAGCTTCTAGTATCTCAGCTAGCCAAGGGTGATCTGCATCACCCATTGCGAACTTATCTAAATACTGCACCGGCTCCATATCATCGAGCCCAAATAAGTGTTCAGGGTGCTCTGATCAAATCGTACTTTTAAGTTCCTCACCTTAGTCACCTTAGTCCTCTTCTTGATGTGCGCAACATTGGAGTAGAACTCCCGGACTAAGTGTTCCTTGGCATCCACCACCCTTTTAGTGAACCATGTCCACCTTTTTCTCTCCCGAAACTGTGTTTCCATATTTGGATTGTACCTATCCAAGTCTTTCAAATGAAACTGATGCTCAAGTGTGAGCGATATCTGAGGCCACCACTCTCAGAACATGTTGAAAGTGGTCAGGCTCACGAATCTATCTTCCCAAATTTCCTTCTTTTTCGACTTCTCGAGGCCGGCAACTCTGGTATCACCCCCTCGACCGTCATCCGGAATATCATCATCATCATCAACTATGACTGGTGCGGCGGGGGAATGAGTAGATGAGGGTTCTGAATCCTGATTGTCATCATCTGAACCCTCAAACGTTCTTGCTGAGGTGGAAGGCTCATTTCGGAGCTGGTATCTCCCTGGAAATTGTTGTGGCAGAGATTGGGCATCAGGTCGTTCTTCCACAGAGTGGCCCTCTTATGCTTCCCTAGACGGGATGTATGAACTTGACTCAGAGGGCTCTGCAGCCCTACCTCGCCCTACAGTTTCCTTTTTAGATATCACTTTTTGCACGGAGAGTGGTAGGGTACCCCTGCCTCAGCCTCGGGCCCTCCCCTTGGATATATCACCTCGTCCCCATGATCTAACCATTATCTGCAATACATAGCAACAGGAATCAGTTATAGTTCAAATCCAAAGTATCAGACAGTTGTAGACAAACAGTATGCAGGTTGGGGGAACTGCGGTCCGCACATTTTTGGGTGCGGCCGCAGATGGGCTTGTGCGGACCGCACAATTTTGGAAGTGCTGCCGCACTGATGGTTCTGCAGTATGCACAATTTTAAGTGCGACCGCACAATTGAAGTGTGGTCCGCACAATCTTGAGTGTGGCCACACAATTACAAGCTCCAAAATAATAACTCTCAGAAGTCAGAGAATTGACCGGTCTACGGCCGCACACACTTTTCTGCGGCCGCGGTTACATTTCAGCATACCGCACAAATTTGAGTGCGGTACGCACAATCTTTTCACAATATTTGCCCTAGCCTAATGATCTGCGGACCGCATAATTCCTTGTACGGCCGCACAATTCAAAAACAAATGGCAGTCACTTAGGATTTTTTAATTCATGCACAATTTAGACATGGTATTGGCAATTTAGACATGATACACAGTTTACCCATCCCTCAATTAGCAAATAAGAAGTTACCCATACAATTGTAAGCTCACATAATGATGAATTTTGACATTAGGTCTAAAAATAACTAAGCTAATTATGAACAAAATTAAGCAAACTAAAAAATTTAATGATGAATTGAACATACCAGTAATGTAGTGATGCAAGGAAGAATCAAAGATGATGAAATAAGAGTGAGATGCTTGAATTAATTGAGTGCACTGTGTTTGCCTTTGTGTTAATTGTTCAGAGTTTGTAAAGTTTGAACAGTGGTGAGGAGAGACTATTTATAGTTGGCCGGTTAGGGCAAGGACTCAAGAGCTGAGTGCAGCCACACAATTTTCTGTGTGGTCTGCACTCCTTTACCTGTTACAAATTACCCTTTTGATGATCTACGTTACGCACATTTTTGAGTGCGGCCGCAGATTTTTGTGCTGACCGCACATTTCCTTGTGCAGCCACACTTTGTCCATTTCTCTGATATGCACAACTTCAGAGAGTTTGCAATTTCTGATCTCCAGTTATGTGGCCGCAACAAGAATTGTGCTGCCGCAGATCCCTTTCTGTTGTGGCCTTCAAAATTGCGCAGTTTGCACAATAAATGTGGGGTCTGCACTTTTTTCACACTTAGCCACTTTTCCTGAGCACAGTTCTTACAAAGCACACTCATTCCTTCAACACACTTCAAAACCAGTTAGCACAAAATAAGACCTATCTAAAGAAGAAGAAAAAGGAAAAGAAAAAGAAACATGGGTTGCCTCCCAAGAAGCGCCTGATTTAACATTGCGGCACGACGCAGATTACCATCAATCACTTGAAAGAATCACTGCCACTACGTGGCCATCACCAACCTTTCCCAGATAATGCTTCACCCGGTGACCATTGACTCTAAGCACTTCATCATTTTTATTCTTCAAGTCCAATGCACCAAAGGGTGTCACACTCACAATTTCAAACAGGCCACTCCATTTAGACTTCAACTTTCTCGAAAACATCCGTAACCGAGAATTGAACAATAACACAAGATCACCTTCTTTAAACTCCTTATTCCGAATGTACTTGTCATAGAGGTACTTCATATTCTCCTTGTATAAGGATGAACTTGTATATGCATGGTGCCGAAATTCATCTAGCTCATTCAATTGTGCCACCCTTAAGTTGGAGGCGACATCCCACTCAAGATTTAACTTCTTCAAATCCCACATTGCCTTGTGCTCAAGTTCCACCAGAAGGTGACAAGCTTTCCCAAACACTAACCGGTATGGAGACATCCCAATCGGTATTTTATAAGCCGTCCTATAAGACCATAAAGCATCGTCATGTTTTTTTGACCAATCCGTCTGGTTGGCATTCACTGTTATTGACAAAATACTCTTGATCTCCCGGTTGGAGACTTCCACTTGTCCGCTTGCTTGAGGGTGATAGGGGGTCGTGACTTTGTGAGTGATACCATACTTGCTAAGCAAGGTATCAAAAGCTTTGTTGCAAAAATACGACCCATCGCCGCTTATAATAGCCCACGGAGTACCAAACCTTGTGAAGATGTTCGTTTTCAAAAATGCCACCACACTTCTAGCTTCGTTGTTGTGTAGAGCAACGGCTTCAACCCATTTTGACACATAATCCATAGCTACCAAAATGTAAGTGTTCCCACAAAAGCTTACAAACGGTCCCATGAAATCAATACCCCACACATAAAAAATATCAATTTCCAACATGGTGGTGAGGGGCATCTCATTTTTCTTTAAAATCCCATCGGACTTTTGATATTCATCACAACTCTTGACTATATCACTTGCGTCCTTGTAGAGAGTAGGCCAATAGAACCCACAACTCAACACTTTGGCCGTCGTTCTTTCTCCCCTATGGTGACCACCGTAGGGTGGAGAATGACAAGCCCCAAGAATTTCAACTTGTTCCGCCTCCGGCACACATCTTCTAACCACGCCATCGGTACAAATCCGAAAGAGGTACGGTTCATCCCAATAATAGTCTAGGCAATCCCGTTTGATCTTCTTCCTTTGGTTTAAAGAGAACTCATCTGGTACAATACCACTCATAAGATAATTTGCTAAATCAGCAAACCATGGCATTTCGGTCATTGAAATGGCTAGAAGTTTCTCGCCGGGGAAGGAGTCATTAATTTCAAGGCCATCATGTGGCCTCCCTCCTCCTCTAAACGAGTCAAGTGGTCCGCCACTTGGTTTTCACTGCCTTTGTGATCTTGGATGTTTAGATCGAACTCTTGCAATAAAAGCACTCATCTCATTAACCGAGCCTTTTAATCTTTCTTGCTCATAAGGTACCGAAGTGTCGCGTGATTCGTGTGGACAATCACCTTTGTACCCATCAAGTACGGGCAAAACTTCTCTATAGCAAAAACAATAACAAGGAGCTCTTTTTCGGTCACAGTGTAATTGACTTGGGCATCATTCATGGTCTTACTAGCATAGTATACCAGATGAAAGATCTTGTTGACACGTTGCCCCAAAACTGCTCTGACCGCCACATCACTAGCGTCACACATGAGCTTAAAAGGCAAGCTCCAATTTGGGGCGATGATAATAGGAGTAGTTGTCAATTTGAACTTGAGCAATTCAAATGCCTTCATGCAATCCTCATTGAAATGGAATTTGGCATCTTTCTCCAAAATCTTACACAAGGGGTTCACCACTTTGGAAAACTCCTTGATGAAACGCCGGTAGAACCCCGCATGACCCAAGAAACTCCTCACTCCCTTCACGGATGTTGGAGGTGGAAGTTTAGAAATCACCTCTATTTTCGCCTTGTCGACCTCAATGCCATTCTTTGAAATTTTGTGGCCAAGGACAATGCCCTCTTCAACCATGAAATGACATTTCTCCCAATTCAACACCAAGTTCATATCTTCACATCTTGCGAAGACCTTATCCAAATTTTTCAAGCAATCATCAAAAGAATTCTCGACCACCGAAATGTTATCCATGAAGACTTCAAGGAAATCCCCCACCGTGTCCGTGAAGATAGCTATCATACACCTTTGAAAAGTCGCCGGTGCATTGCATAACCCAAATGGAATCCGCGAGAATGCGAAAGTACCATAAGGATATGTGAAAGTAATCTTCTCTTGATCCTCCGGAGCAATAAGAATTTGATTGTAGCCGAAATACCCATCAAGGAAACAATAGAAAGCACGGCCGGCCAACCTATCAAGCATTTGATCTAGGAAGGAAAGTGGGAAATGATCCTTCCTTGTGACTTTGTTGAGCTTGCAATAGTCCATACACGCTCTCCACCCGGTCACCGTTCTTGTAGGAATCAACTTGTTCTTATCATTGGTAACCACCACCATGCCCTATTTCTTTGGGACACATTGCATCGGAGAGGTCTACGAACTATCGAAAATGGGGTAAACAACCCCTGCATCTAACCACTTGATGATCTCCTTTTTGACCACCTCTTGCATTGCTTCATTTAGCCTCATTTGATGTTCAATGGAGGGTTTGGAATCTTCCTCCAAATTAACCTTGTGCATGCAAAATGGGGGGATTATTCCTCGAATATCTGCCAATGTCCATCCAATAGCTTTCTTCCTCTTTTATAGCACCGCCAATGTGGAGTCTACCTGCACGTTAGTCAAACAAGAGGAAAGAATAACCGGTAAAGTAGAACAAGGGCCAAGGAATTCATACCTGAGATGCGGAGGCAATGGCTTTAACTCCAAAGTGGGAGGCTCCTCGATTGAGGGCTTTGTTGGAGGAGTCTTCCGATTTTCAAGATCCAAGGACAATTTGCGGGTTTTATAAGTGTACGACCTCATTTCTTGCAATGCGTTCATGCATTTCACATAGCCATCCGTCTCGTCATCATCAAGGTTAAGCAAAACGGCCTCCAAAGTATCATCAACATTCACCGTGGCACTAGTATCATCAATAATCATATCGGTCACTAAGTCCACGAACAAACATACTTCATTGCTATTCGGCTGTCTCATAGATTTGCACACGTGGAACACCGCCTTTTTATCACCCGCCCGGAAAGTAAGTTCACCGGCCTCCACATCAACAAGAGCCTTTTCCCGTAGCAAGGAAAGATCTACCAAGAATAATCGGCACCTCATAGTCCACTTCACAATCAAGAATAACAAAATCTGTCGGGAGAATGAATTTATCAATACGAACCAACACATTATCAATTATACCCAACGGTCTCTTCATGGTATGATCCGCCATTTGTAATCTCATAGAGGTGGGTCTTGGTTGCCCAATTCCCAAAGTCTTGAAAACCGAATAGGGCATCAAATTGATACTTGCCCCAAGATCACAAAGAGCTTTAGCAAAGTCGGCACTTCCAATGGCACAAGGGATTGTGAAAGCGCCAGGATCTTCCAATTTAAGAGCCATTGAATGCACAATTGCACTCACTTGATGAGTCATCTTTATAGTTTCACAATTCATCGACTGCTTATTTGTCACCAAGTCCTTCATGAACTTTGCATAATCGGGCATATGCTCCAAAGCCTCAACTAATGGTACATTAATAGATAGACTCTTCATCATGTCAATAAACTTTTTGAATTGATTATCACCATTTTGATTGGCAAGCCTTTGATAATATAGAGGAGGAGGCCTTGGAATTGGTGTCTTAGCCTTTGGCACTACCGGTTCCGGTATGTTAATAATGTGCTCCCTAGACGGGTCCACTTCCTCTTGAGTCTCCTCCACATTGTCATCAATATCAATTCTTACTTTATCATTTTCTTGCACCACATTCTTCGGGATCTCATCTTCTTGTACTACTTGCTCATCATCCACAATTTTCCTTTGACTTGAGGTGGGTGCATCCCCACCTTTTCCACTCCTTGTAGTCACGGCCATGGCATATCTCGTATTGTTCCCACCCTTTGGGTTCACCACCGTGTCACTTGGTAGTGCCCCCTTAGGACGAGTGTTTAAAGCTTGTAAACTTTGCCCCAATTGAACTTCCAAATTGCGAATTGAAGTGTTGTGAGAGGCTAGTTGAGCATCAGAGTCGGAATTCTTCTCCATCATTTGTTTGAACATGTTCTCAATTCGTCCCATCTCATTGTTAGAAGATCTTGGACCATGGGAAGGATAAGGAGGCGGGTTGCTCGGTTATTGATACATCGGGGGCCTTTGAAAGCCCAACCTCCGATTTCCTTGGTTATTGTTCTATCCTCCTTGGTTGTTGCCTCCCCAATATCCTTGACTATTGCCACTGAAATTGCCTTGGTTATTTTGACTATTCCAATTTTCTTGATTACCATGAGGTCGCCATTGTTGTTGATTCGGGCCTTGAGAGTTGTTTCTTTGCCCTTGGAAGTTTTTCACATATTGTACTTCCTCTTCTTGTTCATTGTAAGATTCATCTTGATCAAACCCATTATCTTCTTGCACATAATGTTCTGCACGGTTTTGCACTTGAGGACCCTTTGCCTTCTCTTGTTTTCCATCATATTAACTCCCTTCATTGCATTGACTTGCTTAGGACCTTGAACTTGTTGAAGTTGAGCCTTGGCTAATTGATTCATTGTGGTGGTCAACTCGGCAATTGCTTGCCCACGATCATACAATTCTTTACATAGGTGAATCATGTTTGGATCACCTAGAGGAATATGTTCTCTACTTTGCCATGCCGATGAAGTATCCGCCATTTCATCTAAGATCTCACAAGCTTCCGCATATGGCGTTGTCATGAAATTTCCACCGGCAAGTTGGTTGATCAAGCATTGATTGATAGTATTGATCCCCCTATAGAAAGTTTGTTGAATCATAGCCTCCGTCATGTCATTGTTTGGGCACTTTTTTACCATAGTTCGGTACCTCTCCCATATCTCATGCAAAGCCTCATTGGGTTCTTGTTTGAATGCTAGAATCTCATCTCTAAGAGTAGCTATATGCCCGAGAGAAAAGAACTTGGAAATATATTTCTCCGCCAATTCATCCCATGTATGGATGGAATGGTTTGGCAACCTATCTAACCAATCCAAGGCTTTCCCCCATAGAGAGAAAGGAAATAGCCTCAACCCTAAAGCATTCTCGGAGACGTTTGTCTGTTTACTCCCACAGCAAATGTCCACAAATCATTTCAAGTGTTTGTATGCATTTTGATTCGAAGCCCTGGTAAAGAATCCACGTTGCTCTAGAAATGTGAGCATAACATTTATGATTTGAAAGTTTCCCGCCCTAATGCGGGGCGGGATTATGGCACTTGCATACCCTTCATTCGGCAACACCCAGTGTGAAGCCGCTCTTGGTGGAGGTGGGGGTTGAACGGGAATATTGTCTTGAGGCGGTCAGCCTCGTCTATTTGCTTTAGGTTCAAGAGAAACCTCTTCAACTTGGTCATCTACCACGTCCACATCCCCCAAATGCATGTTTTCGAGNGGAGGTGGGGGTGGAACGGGAACGTTGTCTTGAGGCGGTCGACCTCGTCTATTTGCTTGAGGTTCAAGAGGAACCTCTTCAACTTGGTCATCTTCCACGTCCACATCCCCCAAAGGCATCCGAGAGGATCATTGTTGTTGAGAGCCATTGTTTCACCTACAATTGTTTCACCAAAAAGATTAGTAACACGGAAGGAAAATAAGATAATTCACACACAAAATCAAATATATAGCTAAATTTATTTTTATGCTCCACGACAACGGCGCCAAAAATTGATCTCTTACAATTCACACCTCTATTCGGGGTTGTGAAACGGTCGATTGTAATAATAATACCCAATAAGGAGTCGGGATCGAATCCACAGGGAGCTGAGATGGGATTAGTGGTATATATTTGGATAAAGCACGTGAAGTATCTTGGTTGCACTTCCACAAATATGGTTTTATTTTTACTTCTAAGATTACGTTAAGGATTACAATTCTAAAGATATAAAACTAGAGAATATTGTTTTTGGATGGTTTTCAAATATATAAAAAGTCCGAGGGGTATGACCTTCACCTAGGTGTTTGCCTAACGGGTTGTAAACTTTAAAGCTTATTTTGTTGGTCGGGGTGTATTATAGCAATCAACACTCAAATACCCACTCAATACCTCTCGGTAAGAGAGTGATTTCGCCAGATTTGGCTTTCTCAAGTCCAAATGGGTATTGAACAAAACAGTTAATAAAATGCTCAAGTCGAGTTTTACTATATCTAGGTTCAACCCTTTAATTGGGACTATCAATCTCTTAATTTTATCCCAAATTCTTGGTAGCCAAGTTTTCCTAGACTAAGTCTCTCTTTCTCAAGTAGAGACCAAGTCAAAATCCATAAACTTCAAATCTTGAATTCGTGTCTGAGCAAAACAAGAGTGATGGTTTGCCAAGTTCGGAGACTAAATGTAATAGTAAACTTTGGTCTTAATCCTAAGATATAATAGATTAGCCAAGCAAGCGTATCTTGAAGGCGCGATAAAAGTCTCAAGTTCCTGTGAGGCTAGTGTATCTAGCGATGTTTTAAAACGCTTGTTTGGAAAGCTGAGACTCGTCCCTGGGCGGAGCACTTACAAACGCCGTGAGGCTTACGTGTGGAGCTCAACTTTACGATGCTTATGCCCTAAGCGGCTCGCTCAATACTACGCAAACCATGTGAAAAATTCCTAATTAGCAACTGATCCCAAGATTCTAGCAACTATTCCATGAATCAAGAGGTTGTTACTTATGATATATAATCCATAGACTGTTTTTAACAAGCATTTATATTGCTAATGCCCTTTCTTAAATTGTTGAATATGAGTATCTACAAGTATATTATAACCATTTTACATAGATAACCTAAATCTAATTTGATTCCATTCGACCATATCATAGTATATTTTTAAGAGATAATAGTCTTGATGACTTATACGAGAAGAGACAAACTTGTCATAGCTCTTGATTACCCTCGTTGGCAGTCGAACATGTTCACTCTTGCCAAGCTGGTTGTCAAGTATATCAAATTTAGGAAATCATCATTAATGAAGAAGCAAGTTGATACACCCTAGGCGAATCTCACATCAAAAAAATACGAGAGATGTTGAGAATATATAAGTAAATAAGTCTTAGACCCCAATGACACGTTTTATAGTCAATCATTTCGGTCGTTGTAATTAGCTATTCTGATTTCCAATTTATTACCATGTATTAAGTTTATTGATCTTGGTACATAGATTTACTTGTTATCGTAGGTCAATTACTTACACTATCATTTCACATGACATAAACTCTAGTATTAAAATAAGAAGGGGAGATAATTAAAGTAGACTAATAGAGTAAAATTCTTGACATTGTAAGTTAAATCCGAATAGGAAGAGTATAGTCTTATGATATTTTCTATTCCCATAATTAACTAAGTACTCACGGTAAAAGAGGTCGATAATTACATGCATGCAGTGGATCATCTCGTCAACAATGCTGGAATCACCTCTTTGTGCTCTATCAATGATGTGACGGACATTACGAAGTTTACATCTATTATGGTAATGTTTACGTAGGCATCATTTCAAAATTAATATATAGTACTATAAATAAAAAGGTAGAACTATTTCCTTGAAGGTATTTGAAAATAAATAAAGTAGAACTAATTTTGGTTACTATTTTTTTGCCTATTGCATGATATGGTTTGGGATAAAAGGATATCAACTTCTGGGGATCTGTTTACCCAACTTACTTTGCAATTCCTCATCTGAAGAAGACAAGAGGGAAGGTGTTTGTCAATTCTTCATCCGTGGCAATTTTGCACCCGCCATCTTTAAGCTTCTATACTGTAAGAAACTACTTTTAGTTTTATTTATACCCCTTAATTAATTAATTCTTCTCTTTAATTATATTGTTGTTATGTTAATTAATTGTATTGGTTTTGCAGGCGAGTAAAGCTGCATTAATAGGCTTTTACGAGACCATGAGACTTGAATTGGCTCCGGAAATCTCAATTACCATTGCAACGTTAGGATTTACTGATTCAGAAATAACACGAGGAAAGCACCTAAAAGATGGGGTCTTGCAAGTTGAATCAGAATTAGCTAATGTAAGATAACCAACCATTAATTTCACTGTTTATTTTCTCAATTTATATGGCGGTTTAGTTGGTTAACAACTTGAAGAATGGGCTTACAAGTTACAATCCCTGTTATTTATAAGCCTACTATCTAGTACATGCACAACTCTGTCTATATAATTTAGGTAAACTGACCACCAAAAGTTTCAAATTTTCCTTCAGTTCCAGATTCTTAATTTACTAATGCACTGACATCTGATTATTAATTTTCCCACAGTCTAACACTTCTATGTTACTTATAGTTATAAACATTAACACTATAAAAGAATTTTTATGCAAGCAGTAAATTTTTAAGTTTATTACTAATCAGTGTTCAAATCGTATCTCCTCGTTTATTTTTATTTGCAGAATGTTGTTGTTCTCCCAGTTATCAGTTCTAGTGACTGTGCAAAATCAATTGTAAGTGCAATATGCCGGAAAAAGAGATATATTACAGAGCCAAAATATTTTTGGGTGCTGTTTTTCGCGAAAACTGTGTGCCCTCGAGCATTTGAATGGTTTAATCGTACATTTATGTCGAAGTTGTGTACCGGTGCTTTACAATCACAAGCCAAGAAAGCATAAAGAAGTGAAAAAAGAGGAGTGGATATCTAACTGATGTTATTGCTCTTATTATGTTAAGTAGCTGGGTTAGCTTGCGACTATATTTATGTTACTGTAAACTTTTCTATGAAGATTTTACTCTTTTTATCATGATCAAGAGTGAACCATTTGTTTACCCTTAAAATTGACTAACAATTAAATTTATAATGTGGCTCCGAGGATATGTGATTTCACTTAATACCAATTGATAAATATGAGAATCTGCCTGCGGTTGGGCGCTGGCGCTTGGCATTGGATCTGCGCGCGGGGGACTGTCTGTGCGTGCGGCACTTTTGGCAACATGACGGTTTGTGCGCGCGACATTATAGGTGCGCGCGGCACTGTTGGCATTCGCCAGCCGCTGGGCACTGGCACTGATTATCGGTGGGGCGACAGAGGCACATACGCGCTTGTCACTTGGCGCTGCCGAGACCACGGGGCCGACCGTGGCGCTAGGCGTTGGGAGGCTTGCCAGGACGCCATGGGACGCGTCCAAGGGGTGATGGGTCGATGATTGAAAGCAGCCCATGACATTACAAATGAAGGTAGAGGCACTGTTAGGATCGAAAAATCGAGTAGTGCGGAATTTAGCCAAACAACATTATAATGATAATAACAAAGACAATGCAAGTTGATAATAACGGCAATTAAAGAAGATAAAGAAGACACAAATTTAACGTGGTTCGGTCAAGGTGACCTACGTCCACAAGCGGAGAGAAGCAATTTTACTATACCAACAAGAGTACAAAAGAGAGTACAAAATTAGAGTAAATACTCTAATTAATCTCAAATACCCCAAGAGAATTACCTCACAAGATCACTCCAAATAAAGGGTTCACACAAGTGTTTATCAACACTCACTCTCTTACAAAATACTCTATAATGAAATAAATGAGGAGAAAGAAAGACAAGAGTGAAAAGCTCTTAAATTGATGTGTTTGCAAATGAGGAGAAACTCCTCTATTTATAACAAGAAATCCTTGTCCTAATAATGGATATTATGTCATGGCAAATATCATGATCCACAAATTTGTTATAATGGATATTATGTCATGGCAAATGTCATGAA
>AWOL01S0013203.1:2213-12453 GCA_000715115.1 Nicotiana otophora | reverse complement strand
CAAAATCATTCTTCATAAATGCCAATCAAGTTCAGGCAAAGCTTGAACTTGGACACTGGAAGAGGTTTTGTGAACATGTCAGCAGGATTGTCTCTAGTGTTGATCTTCTGAACAGAGACTTTTCTTTCAGCAATGGTTTCTCGGATGAAATGATACTTTATATCAATGTGCTTCATCCTCTCATGATACATTTGATCTTTAGTCAAGTGAATGGCACTTTGACTATCACAGAAAATGGTAATACCACTTTGGTGTAAACTGAGTCCCGCAAATAGACCCTTCAACCATAAAGCTTCTTTGATCGTCTCGGTCACTGCCATATATTTTACTTCGGTAGTAGATAAAGCTACTACATATTGTAATGTAGCTTTCCAACTAATAGCGCAACCACCGATGTAAAATACATAGCCTATCAGTGATCTTCTTTTGTCAGGATCACCTGCATAATCTGAGTCTACAAAACCAACCAAAGTATTAGTATTTCTCCCAAACTCCAAACATGTATTTGAAGTACCTCGCAAGTATCTGAGAATCCATTTCACATCATGCCAATATGCTTTACCAGGACAAGCCATATACCCGCTTACCACACTCACTGCTTGTGAAATGTCTGGACGTGTACAAACCATTGCATATATAATACTGTCGACTGCACTGGAATAAGGAACTTGTGTCATGTACCTCTCTTCTTCCTCTGACTGCGGGGACTGAGCAGCTGATAACTTAAAATGATCAGCAAGAGGTGTAGTAACTGGTCTAGCATCTTTCATGCCAAACCTCTCCAAGACTTTCTCCAAGTACTTCTTCTGGGTCAGAAATAGCCTGTTGGCTTTTCGATCTCTTTTGATCTCCATGCCAAGGACTTTCTTAGCTGCTCCCAAATCTTTCATCTCAAATTCACTTTTCAGCTGACTTTTTAAGTTGTGAATTTCTGTTAAATCCTTAGCAGCAATGAGCATGTCATCAACATATAATAATAGGTACACAAATGAACATCATTTAACTTTCGGAAGTAAACACAACTATCATACATGCTCCTCGAATAACCATGACCCAACATAAAGGAATCAAACCTTTTATACCATTGTCTTGGAGACTGCTTTAATCCGTACAAGGATTTCTTCAACAAGCAAACATGATCTTCTTTTCCTTCAATTTTAAATCCTTCGGGTTGATGCATGTATATTTGTTCCTCAAGTTCGCCATGTAAGAAAGTTGTCTTAACATCAAGTTGTTCTAATTTCAAATCATACATGGCAACGAAGGCAAGCAAGACGCGAATAGAGCTATGTTTAACAGCAGGTGAGAAAATATCATTAAAATCAACTCCTTGTACCTGACTATAGCCCTTTGCAACTAATCGTTCCTTATACCTCGCATCTTCAACCCCTGGAATACCATCCTTTTTCTTGAAAACTCATTTGCAACCAACAATTTTTTTTCCTGATAGCGGCTTTACAAGAGACCAAGTACCATTCTTGTGGAGAGACTCAATTTCTTCATTCATTGCAATCAGCCACTTGGCTGAGTCAGCACCAGAAACCGCTTCTAAATATTTTGATGGTTCTCCAATTTCTTTAGTTTCCTGTGCAACTGAAAAAGCAAATGCAACATAATCTCCAAACCTTAATGGTTGTTTACCTTCTCTTCTTGGTCTATGTTTGGCTATAGAATACTCTGCTTCTTCTGGTTCAACTTCAAGAGTCTCAACTTCAGGAATTTCAGCTTCTATCTCAACTTCAGGAGTTTCAACTGTATTTTTCTCTAAAGTTGATGAGCTTGGCTCGGAAGGAATGCCAATCTCAATCTCCACCTGATTCTGTGTACTCTTTCCTTTATTCGTATTACAAGAACTAAAAGTCTCTTTTCTAGAATGTAACATAGAGGATTCATCAAAGGTTACATCTCTGCTAATTATAAATTTTGCTGCCGTGGGATTAGGATACCATAGTCGGTATCCTTTCACCCCAGATGCATACCCAAGGAAAATACACTTTTTAGCCCTTGGCTCTAATTTTCCATCATTTACATGCATGTATACAGGGCAACCAAATATCTTTAAATCAGAATAATTAACAGGAGTACCTGACCACATTTTCTCTAGAGTCCTAAAGTTCAAAGGTGCGGAAGGAGCTCAGTTGACAATATAACAAGCTGTAAAGATACCTTCTACCAAAAGGTATTTGTCAACCCATCATTTGAAATCATGCAACCAGCCCTTTCCAAAAGAGTTCTATTCATCCTTTCCGCCACACTATTTTGTTGAGGTGTCATTCTCACAGTACGATGTCGAGCAATTCCTTCATTCTTGTAAAATTTGTTAAATTTATCATTACAAAATTCCAAGTCATTATCTGTTCTAAGCCGCTTAACCTGTTTTCCTGTTTGCTTCTCAATCAAAACTTTTCATTGTTTGAAATTTAAGAAAACATCACTTTTATTTTTCAAGAAATAAACGTTAACTTTCCTTGAATAATCATCAATGAAAGTTAACATATACCTGGCACCACCTTTTGATGGGGTACGTGAAGGACCCCAAAGATCTGAATGAATGTAATCCAAAGTACCTTTTGTTCTATGAATCGCTGGAGATTTGAAGCTGACTCTTTTCTGCTTCCCGAACACACAATGTTCACAGAACTCCATATTTCCGGTACTTTGGCCACATAAGAGACCTCTTTTACTGAGGATGGAAAGACCTTTTTCACTCATATGCCCCAATCGCATATGCCACAATTTGGTGATGTCAGAATCTGATTTATCTGATATTGAAACTGCAGCAGCACCTGTAACAGTAGATCCCAAAAGAGTATACAACGTACCAGATTTGCGTGCTTTCATGATCACAAGAGCACCATGAGAAATTTTCAGAACTCCACCTTCACCTGTGTACTTGCACCCAAGAGATTCTAGAGTGCCCAAAGAGATGAGATTTTTCTTCAAGTCAGGAACATGTCTAACATCGGTGAGAGTTCTCACCACACCATCGTGCATTTTGATTCGGACTGTACCTTTTCCAATAACTTTGCAGGCAGCATTGTTGCCCATCAAGACAACTCCACCTCCAATAGATTCATATGTGGTAAATAAATCCCGACTGGGACACATATGATAAGAACAACCCGAATCTAAAATCCACTCATTGTTAGATTTGAAACTATTATTAGTTGCTAAAAAAATAGTTCCCTCAGTCTCATCAGCAGCTACACTTGCTTCGGCAGTGTCAGTATTTTTGTGCTCATTTTTCTTTTCTGTATGCTTTTCTTTGTTTTTCAATTTAAAGCATTCAGAAATAATGTGACATTTCTTATGACAATATTTGCACATGACATTTCTGTATCTGGATTTTGACCTTGATTTAGGTTTCTCACTACTTGAATCTTTCTTATTGGATCTACCTCTTATGAATAAGCCTTCCCCTTGGTTCCCACTAGTTTCCCCAGTAATATCTCTATCTATTTGTTCTTTTGATTTCAAAATAGATTTGATATCTTTATAAGAGATATTATCCTTTCCATAAAGCATAGTATCTCTTATATGTTTAAACGACTGGGGTAAGGAAACAAGCAATAACACAGCTTGATCCTCATCTTTGATTTCAGCATCTATGTTACTTAAATCCATAAGAAGAGAATCAAAAGTATCAAGATGTGTAAGTATAGAGGTACCTTCAGCCATACGAAAAGTGTAGAGTTTTTGCTTTAGGTAAAGCCTATTTTCTACTGTTCTTTTCATATATAGGGTTTTAAGCTTTTCCCTTATGCCTTTGGCTGAGCTTTCTGCTGCAACTTCATGCAAAACCTCATTTGAAAGATTTAAAATAATACTTGCTTTTGCTTTTTTGTCTATGACGGTAAACTCCTCGTTCGTCATTTTGTCCGGCATCTTCTCATTTTCTTGCAGTACCAAATCTAAGCCATCCCGAATTAGGATAACTTTCATCTTTAATTGCCACATTTCGAAGTTTGCACTTCGGTCAAATTTCTCAACATAAGACTTTGTTAGAGTCATTTTGACTTTTTAAACTAACCCAGTTAGATCTGGCTCTGATACCAATTTGTGAGGATCGGAAAATCGGATAGTGCAGAATTTAGCCAAACAACGTTATAATGATAATAACAAAGACAATGTAAGTTGATAATAACGGCAATTAAAGAAGATAAAGAAGACACAAATTTAATGTGGTTCGGTCAAGGTGACCTACGTCCACAAGCGGAGAGAAACAATTTTACTATACCAACAAGAGTACAAAAGAGAGTACAAAATTAGAGTAAATACTCTAATTATTCCCAAATACCCTAAGAGAATAACCTTACAAGATCACTCCAAAAAAAGAATTCACACAAGTGTTTCCCAACACTCACTCTCTTACAAAATACTCTATAATGAAATAAATGAGGAGAAAGAAAGACAAGAGTGAAAAGCTCTTAAATTGGTGTGTTTGCAAATGAGGAGAAACTCCTCTATTTATAGTAAGAAATCCTTGGCCTAATAATGGATATTATATCATGGCAAATGTCATGATCCACAAATTTGTTATAATGGATATTATGTCATGGCAAATATCATGAACCACAAATTTGTTATAATGGATATTATGTCATGGAAAATATCATGAAAATTTGGTCATATTACAGGCACCTATTTATAGTTGAAGAATGCTCATATTGATGTATGCAATGACATTAATATTTACTTCAAAAAGCCAGCTGCCCAAATTGAACTTCTAAATTGATTGGCTTGACAAAACCAAAAGGAAGCTTCATCTTCTTTCACATGGGTCATGGGATGGACCCAATAGTATCTAGCAGTATTTTAAAAAGCTTTTTTGGAGAGCCGGGACTCGTCTGGGCAGAGCACTTACAAACGCCGTGAGGCGTACGTGTGGAGCTCAACTTTACGATGCTTACGCCCTTAAGCGGCTCGCTCAATACTACGCAAACCTATGTGAAAAAATCCTAATTAGCAACTGATCCCAAGATTCTAGCAACTATTCCATGAATCAAGAGGTTGCATGTTACTTATGATATATAATCCATAGACGGTTTTTAACAAGCATTTATATTGCTAATGCCCTTTCTTAAATTGTTGAATATGAGTATCTACAAGTATATCATAACCATTTTACATAGATAACCTAAATCTAATTTGATTCCATTCGACCATATCATAGTATATTTTTAAGAGATATAGTCTTGATGACTTATACGAGAAGAGACAAACTTGTCATAGCTCTTGATTACCCTCGTTGGCAGTCGAACATTTTCACTCTTGCCAAGCTGGTTGTCAAGTATATCAAATTTAGGAAACCATCATTAATGAAAGAAGTAATTTGTGACACCTTTGGTGAATTCCACATCAATAAAATACAGGAGAGATGCTGAGAATATAAGTAAATAAGTCTTAGATTCAAATGACGTGTTTTAAAGTCGTGCGAGTCTAGGCCAAAAGCGAACAATATCACTAGTAGGTAGAATTGTTACACATGGTAGTTACTCCGCATTCAACCTTGAATGATTATAGGTCAAAACTCAACGAGGATGTTGCGTCCCTAAGAGCTGAGGATGTATGTGACACCCTAGGCGAATCTCGATCACATCGACAAAACACGAGAGAGATACTGAGTATATAAGTAAACAATTCTTAGATCCTAATGACGCATTTTAAAGACCAAAGCGGATAATATCATTAGTGAGTAAGTCTATTCGCAAGTTAAAAAAGAAAATACTTCAGATTATGATAATCACAATGCAGAATTAAATAGTGGAGCTAGTGTTAATAAAATAGTTTAAGATTATCAAAACATGTCAAGGCAAACAAGAGTGGTATGCATGTAACCCCTAGTTAAGGAAATCATAATATTCAGCCCCTAAACATATTCCCTACAGTAGTAAAGAACAAACCAACTACTATATGAAATTTAGACTAAAATAACAGCGCATGCCCCAGCCAACCTGCTATATATATGTTTATAAATATTTTCTTTTACTTCTTTCATCCGATAATATATTTGTTACTTTCCGTTTATTAAATATGAAATTGATTCCAAGTCAAATTTGGATATTCTGAAACTACTATACAAGAAAAGTATTCACTTTAAATGCAGGAGTTTAAATAAGTATGTAATGCAAGAAAGGAGGAAGAATTTTGAAATTTATAGTCTTTAAATATATCATGATAGTTCTACGGTTATAAAAGTATATCATTAAAATTAAAATTAAAAATTTGAAGTTAAATTATTTTTATATATAAAAGTATATATCATTTTTTTAAAATAGATTAAAGAAGAAAATGATGTCTCATAACACGGTGCGAAGAGTATAAAATAGGTAGTCAATTTTCACTTAATTTGTCCCTCAAAATGCAACAAGTAAATATTTTTTAGTGTTAAGTAATATCATAGTGAAGAAATAAAATAGAACGTATAAGGTGGTGACCAAAGCGAAATTAAGGTTTCTAGAATACGGGTGACTACTAAAAAATGAGAAAAAAATAAAGTATTTAGCGGGAATTGATTGCTCTTTTTTAGGTAAATAACTCAGCATTCAACCAAGTGTATCATTTAGTATTTTTGAAGCACGAAGTCTAATAAATAATATTAAATTAATTTTACGAAATATATATATAAAATATCTAGTCTAACCAAAAAAAAAAAAAAAACATAAATTCGCGTGCATCATAATTTGCGTTTAAATCCGCCCCTGGGATGATATGATGGTGGAAGAATGGGAGATCCAAGAAGAATAAAAAGAGTGAAAGACAAAAATATCGAGAAGAGAGTGAATGAGTACCTTGGAAGTCTTTTCTTGTTTACTCAACAATTGAAAATTGGAAATGCTAATATTATATCACCCAACCCAAACAATAGAAAATGAAGAGCCTACTGGGCTAAGCAAAGAAGAAGAAATAGTGAAGTGGGTTTGAGTCAGTTCGCGTGCGGTTCCTTTTGCGCATGATCATTTATTGAAAGCAGAATTTTCGCTAAGGAGTTCAAAAATAAAAATAAAAAAATAAAAAGAGACTTTGACTATTGAAAATTGAACCAGCAATCTGATAAATATTTTGAACGACCTTACTACTAAGCTATGTTTTTAGGTTATGTCAAGAAGATTCAAAATATAATATATAGAGGTACAAACCGAATTTTACCTTATATGTATAGTGTAATTTTCCGACGAAGAGGGTTCGTGTGAAACCCCTTCCGCTCCCCCTAAATCCGCCCTTGTTAAGTCATGTACTATTTTCCTATTCGAATTTAACGTTATATATCACCGTTCAACAAATATAGTTAACATAGAAATTTACTTAATTACTGTATAAATGACCTGATTATGTCATATTTATATCTTGTTAGTGCATAATTAAACTCTTCATATTCTAGACTCGTGAAGTGTTTCCCCCCATAACAAAGTGCTATTGTTTTGACTATCATGACTGTGTTTATAAGCACAGCGATCAGAGGTATGTTTGTTGGGCTTTATGCATGCTCAGCATTTTAATATTCTTGCAACTGGTAATGTTCCTTTCCCCAAGATAAATGAATAAAATTAAAAATATCCACATTGTCCTTATTCTGTGACGCATTTTGACTGTATGCCTTATAACTCACGTAACTACATTTATATAAATACTACTCTTCTATCTCATATCACATGTCATGTTTCTTTTTTACGCACCCCTTAAGAAATATTAACTGTAAGCGATTTGAAGTGAAAATTTTAAAAAATAGTTTTTTAAAGTTTTTCAAATTCCAAAAATTTTTTAAATTCAACTTCAAGTGAAATTTGATATTTTTCCCAAACACTAATTTCGAAAAACAAAATCGAAAATAGTGAAAAACAATTATGGCCAAACGGGCCCTAACAATGTTATAAATCTGTATTGCTATAATAAATAATTAAACCATTAAACTTTCTGAAATATATAAACAAAACAGAAAGTTAGTAATACTTATTTAACGAAATAAATTCTGGAAAAACAGTATAGGAATAAATCGAGCCCACTGAATACACAGTGTGTCCTTAAGAAAATTATTCCCCTCAAGTACCCGAGGTGCTGAAATACATCCTCCCAGGATAGAACGATTTAACTCACCGGAGTGTTGGTACCAAAACGCTGGTGAACAGCAAGCCACTCGAAGACTATAAAATACACTGGAATTTTTGTGTAGAAGAAGAAGAAGAAGAAGATCAGAAAATTTCGTAAGGAAAGATTCTAGGATTTAAAGTATATTTATAGAGTTACTGCATTGTTTCTGAAAAAGTTTGCAACCTTTCAAAAACAGTCATGACTGTTGGAACAGGTTGTTTGAAATATTGCGGGAAAACAGATTTAAAATAATACGGAAAAGAAAACGGGTCTGATCAGACCGGGTCGCGGGTCATGGGTTATTCCGGATTAAATTTTTCGTTAATTATTTAATTAATTAAATAAATAATTGAAAGAAATTTTGTCCAAAAAAATTAATCAATCAATCGATCTTTGACCAAATCCAAATCCGAATCTGAAGCCGAAGCCGAAGCCGAGCCGAACGAGCGACGACGATGACGGCACGAGGCTTGCCTTCTTCTTAACTCTTTAAGAGCTAGAAGAAGAGCAATTATATATATACCCATCAAAAGCCTTTTCTTCCTCCAATATGGGACAATGTCCCTTTGCCAAGTAGGAAAACTCAAATATATCATTTTTCCTCCATTTCTCATTCACCCTCTTTAAGCTACACAAGTTTAAAATCCTAACAATCTCCCACATGAATGGGGAATGGCTATAAAATAAAGGAATGCACGTACGCGTGTGTGTTTTACATGCAAGAATTAATTGCATCTGGATAAGTAGGTTTCTCTTTAAACTTTTCATAGTGAACTTATATCGGATATACTCGGTCAATCGGTAGATTTGATATCTTTGAATCATCGAGCTTTGTTGTATACCTAGACAACATAAGTCACACAATCAATCCTTAACCATCTGTGGTTCTCACGTTTGTGTTCGTTTCAGCCATGAACACCGCCTGGTTTCATGAGTGCTTAGAGAATGGGCCTTTACTTTCATTCCCCTTGAAGCGGCTTACATTTCACACTCACATAGGTAATTTCTAAACGTGTAATCTTATAGACATACTATCTGGTCATATCCTGCCAGACTTAGCAAATCATTAAAAAAACCTTTAAGCTTTGTTGACTCATCAAAAAGCCTTAATGCTTTACCTCGATTTCTGAACATTGTCTTCATCACGAGAATGGGTTGAGTTATTTGACAATGTTGAACCGTCATTCATAACTTTGTTTGATCTCTTTGAACCTAGCTCGTGTGATCTCCAGTCTGCTAGGTAGAGTTACCGCCATGATGACTTGTCCTAGACCTTAACCCCATTCCCTTTGATGATCTTTCAACTACCTCTCTAGATAGGCCTTTTGTAAGTGGATCTGACACGTTATCTCTTGACTTTACGTACTCAATTGTGATAACACCACTAGAGAGTAGTTGTCTAACGGTATTGCGTCTCCGTCATATATGACGAGATTTTTCGTTATACATAACGCTCCCTGCCCTGCCTATTGCCGCTTGACTATCACAATGTATACAAATAGGTGCCAAAGGTTTGGGCCAAAATGAAATATCTTTCAAAAATTTCCGGAGCCATTCAGCTTCTTCACCTGCCTTATCTAAAGCTATGAATTCAGATTCAATTGTAGAACGGGCGATGCATGTTTGTTTGGATGATTTTCAAGACACTGTTCCACCCCCAATTGTGAAAACATATCCACTTGTGGATTTAACTTCAGATGATCTAATGATCCAATTTGCATCACTATATTCCTCGATCACGGAGGGATATTTGTTATAATGTAAAGCATAATTTTAGGTATGTTTGAGATACCCCAAAACTCGTTTCATTGCCATCCAATGTATGTGATTGGGATTATTTATAAACCGACTCAGTTTACTAATAGCACATGCTATATCTGGTCGCGTACAATTCATGATATACATCAAACTTCTCAATACTCTTGCATAGTCCAGTTGTGAGTCACTTTTACCTTCATTCTTTTGAAGTGCATAACTCACGTCAATTGGAGTCTTGGCAATTTTTAAATCCAAATACTTGAACTTGTCAAGTACCTTTTCAATGTAGTGAGACTGTGATAATGCTAGACCTTGTGGAGTCTTGTGAATTCTGATTCCTAAGATCACATCAGCAACTCCTAAGTCTTTCATATCGAATTTGCTAGCCAACATG
>AWOL01S0013198.1:0-10937 GCA_000715115.1 Nicotiana otophora | reverse complement strand
TTAGTGGAAGTGGGGGAAAATTAGCACCTTTAATTTGAAAATAGGGTGATTAATGGCGAAATTAATTTGTGGAATTTTTTAACCCGTCAACATGAATAATATGAGGGGCACATCACTTTTTGTGTTTCCTTGGGTCATTGGGAGGTTAACATTTGCTCTGAGGTTTACTTAGAAGGGAAAATATATTTCTTGCTAAAATGAAGTAGCGCAATAAATTCTATTACTTCTGTTATGATATCACAAGACAGTTGAAGATATTGTAAGTCCAATGATTTTGTGAGAAGGATTCAATTATAGGCATTTAAAAATGAGTGGAAAGCCTCTTCTCATTGGAAAAAAATTGTCCATCAAAAAGTTTAAAGCGAATGAAGATTATTTGCTGATCTTGTTTGGTTTCTTCCCTTTTTGTTTCTTAATTTGTTCAATTTATCTAAGTTTTGCTCGGTAGAAATATTTCACGCTTAGTAGTTGGAGAGCTCACAGTGATACAAGTAAGATTAGTCGAGATAAATTGGTTCAGATATCACTAATTTTATTTGCTTAATAACAGATATCCAGTATCGACCGGTTCAGTTAGTCCAAAATTGTGTGCAGAAGATTAATTAAGGAAGAAGCGTTTTCTACTAAGAATTTTTTTCCTTTCCTGAGTTCTGTACGGGTCAAAAATTATCTTCGATATGATCAAACCTTGTTAATATAAAGGAGGCATTCACAGACTGCCACGTGTCGTTAGTACGACTTCAACAAAGACTCGCCCAAGATCGAAGTGGTCCCTGAAGCGATGAAGGGTGCGGTCGAAGAGTGAGCGAAGATCAAGATCGAGAAGTCGTTGTAGATCAAGGTCGAGGTCGTGCATCTTAGACAGGGTTATAACGGCTAGTTTTAGGATAGGGAATAAAAGAAAATATTCTATTGGATATTCTCTGTACCTGTACTATTAGGGTTTTAGGAACATGTTCCCTATAAATAGAAAGAGACACAATGATAGGGGGAGATTCACTTGTAAGAAAACACATTGACTTTATAGAGAAAATCTGGTCATATCACAAGCATACGAAAACAACCTTTTTACTAAGATTCTTGCCTAACTTTTCCACCTGATCTAAGAACAACTTAAGTATTCAAAGGCCCATCAATCATTCATCATTGTTAGAAAGAATATCCACAGATCTCACCCATTTTCAGATGACTCACACATTTTTATTTACTTAAATGACATTCATTGCTATTTATTATTATTATTTAATGCTATCTTCCACCTTTTTGGATCATTAAATATTGCTATTATTGCTCACATTTATTGCCATTCGATCAAATATACATACTATCTGCCATAAAAACGATAACCTTGTTTCCTGAATATTAATATTAAGCTAAGATTGACTCNGTACCTGTACTATTAGAATTTTTAGGAATATGTTCCCTATAAATAGAAAGAGACACAATGATAGGGGGGAGATTCACTTGTAAGAAAACACATTGACTTTATAGAGAAAATCTGGTCATATCACAAGCATACGAAAACAACCTTTTTACTAAGATTCTTGTCTAACTTTTCCACCTGATCTAAGAACAACCTAAGTATTCAAAGGCTCATCAATCATTCATCATTGTCAGAAAAAATATCCACAGATCTCACCCATTTTCGGGTGACTCACATATTTTTATTTACTTAAATGACATTCATTGCTACTTATTATTATTTAATGCTATCTTCCACCCTTTTGGATCATTAAATATTGCTATTATTGCTCACATTTATTGCCATTCGATCAAATATACATACTATCTGCCATAAAAACGATAACCTTGTTTCCTGAATATTAATATTAAGCTAAGATTGACTCTATTTTATTTAAATCTAATTGGTTGAACCCAGATCTAAATTTTTGGGTCAAACAGTTTGGTGTCGTCTGTGGAGATTTCTTAGCTAATTTTTTAGTTTCCCTTAGATCTACAACTCACGTGAGTTGCTAACCTAACAAACCACATTTTTTTCTCCTTCCCTGCACGTATAGACACTTACATGGTAGGTAACCAAGGAGATAGGACGAAAGTGACAGGTGACTTCCCTGGCAACCTCATGAACGCTATCAACGAGAGCTGTGAAAAACTAGGCGATGACGTGACGCCAACTGCTTCCCCCAGCAGCGAGAGGTCCCCCCCCTGTATCATAACAAAACCAAATGGAAAAGGGACATTCACGTCCACTGGAGAAGGGACGCTACCGACCATGAAAAAGCTCCTCGAAGCGTGGTTAACCGATACACTAGTAAGCGTGCTCAACAAACCTATTCCATGCACGACCATAGAGACCGCAAGTGCCCACACAGTGCAACGAGCGGACGAGCAGGGCGACCAACCAAACCCTCCAACACCAGGTATAACTCACAATATTACTAACAGTACAGATGATAGCGTCCTCGCCGTTATTCTAAAGAGGATGGAAGAAATGAAGAATGAAAACAAAACGCTTAGAGACCAAAGGAAAGAACACCAAGAACGGGTTGACAAGATACCAGGTGCCCCTAAGCTACTGCCGAAGAGGGACGCTAGTAGATTTATAGAGCAGTCGTATAGTGAAGAAGCAGGCTTACATGCCATACCAAAGCTCTTCAAAATGTCGTTGTATCTCAGGATATATGACGGAACGATAGACCCAGAAGATCATGTGAGTCATTACGTCACCGCCGTGAAAGGTAACGATCTCACCAAGGAACAAGTGCCCTCTATTTTACTGAAGAAATTTGGAAAAACCCTTGCATGAGGGGCATTAACATGGTATTCACAACTACCAGTCCCTCCATAGAAACCTTCGAAGAAATAGCCGATAAGTTCGTAACAGCGCATGTCGGGGCCAAGAAAGCCGAAATGAGAGTAAATGACATCTTCGCCATCAAGCATTCCTTGGGAGAGGGCTGAGGGACTTCCTCGCCCGATTTAACAGGGTAAGTATAACCCTACCAAACGTGTTCGAAGGGAGGGCAGTCACGGCCTTTCAGAACGGGTTGAGTAGAGAGGGTTGAAGAGCGACCAGGAAATTATTGAGTCGGTTGATGAAGTATCTTCCAACCCACTTAGGATGAAATCCACAGTGCTTACTGTGCCGAAGTCTGGGAAGATGATGATGACCTTAACGGACCAACTCGACAGCTCACATTGATACAAGTCGAGCCTAGAAAATAATGAAGAGATAATATAAGGAGGGATCACCCGGTCTCACGACCAAACAGGGAATGACATCAGCCATACGTCAGGGCCCCCGCTCCACCTTCTTTCTTCTATGATGAAGGCCCATCTAGGCCGAGGACGGGGACTCACCGGAATGAGAGAGGTATGACCTCATTATTATCCGCTCATAATTTTTATGTGTCACCTACAGAAATAGTTTATGCCCTGGAAAAACATGAAACGAAGGTGAAGTGGCCGCCAAAGATGAGATTCGACCCGAGCACTATGTTGCAGCAAGGACACCTCAAAGAGATGCTGACCGACAAGGGGAGAAACAACTTCGCTAGAGGACGTGAACGCCAAGGCCCGCCGAGACTACCGGGCCTCTTGAGGACATGTTCAAAGAGGTTGTGAACATGTCGTACTTTTTTCCCTCGCTTGAGTTTTGTCCCATTAGTGTTTTCTCAAGGAGGTTTTTAATGAGGCAACGAAAGGGACACTTCGAGTCGAAGTATGCGAAGGAGGGACTACTTTCTCTTTCATTGCCCGACTCCTCAATGCTCTCCAAGTCGAACAATGAAGAGACTAAATAGACTGGGATTGGGACTGGAACGCTAGCCAACGCCCAAAGTTTGTAACTTTCTCCAATCATGTAGTTAGAGCAACAATGTCAAAGTAATAAAAACTTACGTTTATCAAAATTGCCTTAACAAAAAGATAAGTTCGACCCAGCTCGAACAAAAATTATCGTCCCTCGGTCATACCTTAACAAACAGTTAAGTTCAATCTCATTCGAACAACACCTATCGTCCATTGGCCGCACCTTAAAAAGGGTTAAGTTCGACCAAGCTCGAACAACACTTAACGGCCATCGGCCGCACCTTAATAAAAGGTCAAGTTCGACCCAGCTCGAACAACACTTACCGGTCCTCGATCGCACTTAATAAAAGGTCAAGTTTGACCTAGCTCGAACAACGCCTACCGACCCTCGGCCACGATTTAACAAAAGGTTAAAATTTGACCAAGTTCGAACAACACCTATCGGCCTTCTGCCGCGATTTAACAAAAGGTTAAAATTTGACCAAGTTCGAACAACATATATCGGCCATCGGCCGCGATTTAACAAAAGGTTAAGTTCGACCAAGTTCGAACAACACCTACTGAACCTCGTCCACGATTGAACAAGAGTTTAAATATTCTACCAAGTTCGAATAACACTTATCTGCCCTCGGCCACGTTTTGATGAAAAGCTAAAATTAACCAAACAAGAAGCTAAGTCCAACCAAGTTCAAAATTAGTCGATCAATCCTCAAACATACTCGATCTATATGGACAAAGGGATGATTCAACATATGGCTATTCAACCCAAGGACTATGACCAATTAAAGGACGACAAAAAGAGTATGAAAGAGCAAAACACGCAAGTACAGAAATAAATCATGGCAAATAAGAAAGGCACAAATGAATGCAAAACTCAACTTTGATATTTATAGACAAGGGTTACTTTACAAAGGCTCTCAGAGACGCCAACAAAAATACATAAAATGATTAAAACAAACTACTACTGGCCATCGCCATCACGACCCACAACATCCTCACCGGTCCGACCCTCAATAACGTCGTTTCCCTGACCGTCAATGCCATCACTGCCATGATCTTCAGCTCCCTCTCGATCCTCGCCCGAAGGGTAAATAGAATCATAGCAGGCCTCATCCTCGAGGTGCCCCATAGCGTCCTCCCCGTTCTCATCTTCTCCGTTAGGGCGAGGCATAGTCGGGTCATAGCCACAAGCAATCTGTGCCTCGCAAGCTTTGACCCGATCATCCTCAAGGGCCGCCCCAGAAACGTAACCCGTCTCATGCAACTCACGAAGTACATCCAGTCAGACCTCGGCATGAATCCATTCCTAATATAGCTCACAGGGGACGTTGGGGAAGCCAGAAGCCATAGACGAAGAAGGTCGTGCAAGTAGTTGGGTCTTCTCGGGCTCCAGAGCAGCAACTCGATCATAAAGAACGGAGGTCTCTTTTTCTAAATCCCCAATTCTTTCATCAAGCCGTTCATCTTTAGCCCTCACCGTCGACAAGTCATTTTACCGCTCAGAGCGGAGGTTTCAGTTCGCCAACTCGAGGAACTCCACCATACTCCGAGCCTCCGACCAAGCAGTCTTAGCTTTATCAAGCTCCTCCTGCTTCTCGGCGACCTTGCCACTGAGAGCTTCTGCCTTGAACTGGCACTCTTCAAGTTCACCCCGCAACTGGACCACTTGAGCATGGAGATCACTGCATTGGGCCTCGACGCCCCTACTAAGCTCGATCTCCTTCTCATTGCTTCTCAATGTCCCTTCAAGGACGTTACATTTCTCCACGGCCTGCATTAGCGCCTCATCTCTCTTGTTCAAGTCCTCCCTCAGGACCCGCACATCGCCGCCTTCGCGAATCTGACATCGGAGATCCCGATACTTTCTAAGGCACAATATATACTTGTCTTTCAACTTCACGTAAATTTCTTTACGTCTCCTCTCCCGATGAGCGCTATCAATCTCTAGAATAACCGTCTACAGAAAAATGGGTGTTAGAACTTACAAAGAAACTAAGGCATAAGGAAAGGAACATACGATAGTCGTACTTACGTTGAGAGCAAGACCGGCAATGTTATTTGATAGAGTACTGTCGTTTATTGTCTCGAGGGTCGTACCCTCAATCTCAGAACAAAGAGGACCAAGGGAAGGGGCTACTCTCTCAGTATTTACAAGTAGATTACGATCTATTGGGATCGTAATAGTCCTAGAACCCCCTTTCAACCTCACCTTGAGTTGAGTAAGTCCCTCGTCGATCATTCTCAACTCGTCTAGATCTATATCAGATTTAGACCCGGTGTCCTCTTCAGCAACGATCTTCCCTCTTCCATCAGCAGATGAGGGGACATCCACTGCAGCCTTGGAAGACGAATCCTCCTCCTCCCTCGGAAGTGTGAGGCCGTCGCCCGGCATCCCGCCTTCAATCATCACCCTCGTGGGACGCACTGATGCATCCACATTTATCTCCTCCAAATGCGGGGCCTCGGAGTCCACCCCAGTTCTCTCTCTAACATGCATTGTGACAGTCTCTCGAAGAACGAAGTCGTCATCTTCTAAGTCGACGGTTATTGCTTTTCTCCTCCCGTATCCATGGCTCTCCTCTTACGAGGAATTAGACCACCATCCTCAGGTTAGATATCGTTGTCCTCATCAATCAATGAAAAGAGTTGAGGAGCGGAAGTAGTAGACAGAACGAAGGTAGGTTCTTAGACTACAGTAGCCGGGGGAGGGGTCGGCACAGAAGGGGCGGTAGTCGCAATGGGGGCAGAACCCGAAGGTGCAGCAGCCTTCCTCCGAAATGATGGCACCGGTGTCCGGTTTCTTCGAGAAGACCCCCTGCCTGGGAAAGAGACAAATGTCAAATGTAGTCAATCGAATCGGCATACAACGAAAAATGAAACGACTACGGCCAAATAGAAGAAGTTACATGTCGAAGGAAGAGCCAGTCTGAACTTCTTGATGAAGCTCGGCCAATCGCAGATCCCTACGACGTGGGGGAGGATTTGCTCGACCCAGTCAGTAATGCGCGTGACTAAAAGGGGAGGTTGATTTTTGGCTACAAGAAAAGGAAAAGTCCTCCAGCTAATCCCGAGCAAGTAAAAGAACGCAATAAAAAACGAGCACTTACGTGTGTAATTCCAAGCCTTAAGAAAGCCATCAGCGTTAGCCACCACGTCATCAGTTCTGACATAGAAGAAATTGAGCCAGAACTGGCGACTGGCTTTATCGTCCGTCTTCACCACCAAACATTTATCTCCACGATGGCGAAGATTCAGCATCGTTCCCCTATAGAAGCTAGGGGCAAAGAGATGTACCAAATGCTACAGTGTCAGTTCAACCCCGGCCAACTCGGCAAATTTGGTCAGCATTCTAATAATTTTGTAGACGTATGGCGCAAGGTGAACAGGGCAGACGTCATAGTGATGAATAAATTCCTCCACCAACGGAAGGAGGGAGAAAGAATAACCGATAAGGAAGGGATAAGCATATAGACCGCAGTATCCGGGGCGATGAACCTATACCACGTCCTCACTAGCTGGGATCATTTCGACATGTCTTGGAAGGTCGAACTTGGCCTTAAGTTCAACAAATTCTTTAGACATCATCGTCAATAAGAAAATCCCGGGCGCAACGTCTGGTGATCAGGTGAGGTCAGACCTAACATCAGGATTATGAGGGATAATTTTCTCCACATACGGAAATGCTTCATCATCAACAAAGGTAGAAGTACCCTCCTCATGGGAAGGAAACACAATTGCCAAAGGAGCAACACGACTCCTTTCACCAGGTGGGTTTGAGGGTAAATTGGACATGATGCAAAGTGATAAAGAAGAATAACAGGCGGGAAAGAATGGGGATGATGTAGGGAAACAAAACGAGGAAAGGAAGTTCAGAGAAGAAAGTTGGTACTATGAAAAGTTAGAGGAAACAAACTTCAAATTCAAGTTCAAGAACCTCTATTTATAGAGATCATGGCACTAAACCCGAAAATGACTTGTCATAATTGGCACCGGAATCGAAACGGTAGATCCAATCAAGGGTCACGCACGAATCGAAACAACATATCGGGAATTTGTATCATAATGGCACATGATGTCATGACGTCACTCTAACCCTTGGACAAGATAAATCCAACGAATCGCCGGGGAAACCTGGGGTATTTGAAATATGAGGCCCACAGAGGGCCATATCACATGTTCGACACGACGTTTAGAACTCTCGCAGTTTACTCGATAAGTTCGATCGAAAATGACATTATCCGCTCATTAAGCTCACCTGCGAGGACGAACTCAATAAGCGGTGGAACTAACTATATGGGCCAAAAATTATCTTCGATATGATTAAACCATGTTAACATTAAGGAGGCATTCACAGACTACCACGTGTCGTTAATATGACTTCAACAAAGACCCATCCAAGGTCGAAGTGGTCCCTGAAGCAATGGAGGATACGTCGAAGAGTCAGCGAAGATCAAGATCGAGAAGTCGTTGTAGATCAAGGTCGAGGTCGAGCATCTTAGACAAAGTTATAACGGCTAGTTTTAGGATATGGCATAAAAGAGAATATTTTAATGGATATTCTTTGTACCTGTATTATTAGGGTTTTTAGGAATATGTTCCCTATAAATAGAAAGAGACACAATGATAGGGGGGAGATTTACTTGTAAGAAAACACATTGACTTTATTGAGAGAATCTGGTCATATCACAAGCATACGAAAACAACATTTTTACTAAGATTCTTGTCTAGCTTTTCGACATGATCTAAGAACAACCTAAGTGTACAAAGGCTCATCAATCATTCATCATTGTCAAAAAGAATATCCACAGATCTTACTCATTTTCAGGTGACTCACACGTTTTTATTTACTTAAATGTCATTCATTGCTACTTATTATAATTTAATGCTATCTTCCACCTTTTTGGATCATTAAATATTGCTATTATTGCTCACATTTATTACCATTCGATCAAATATACATACTATCTCCCATAAAATCGATAACCGTGTTTCCTGGATATTAATATTAGCTAAGATTGATTCTATTTTATTTAAATCTAATTGGTTGAACCCGCATCTAAATTTTTGGGTCAAACAAGTTCAAACTCGAGCGTTTCGGTTAAGCTTGGATGGGCCCATCCATCTCGCCATGGCCTTGGTGGTTGAACATCACTTTTATTTTAACCAAAAATAGTAATATTCTTGGCTTTATAGAACTTATGCCCAGGTAAAAATGACTTTAAATTGCTTTGGGATTTGATGATAACCATAGGTAAACCACCTAGTTATACTAATAAAATCAGTTCCTAATTATAAACTTAACTTAAGTAATGCAAAGTCTTACATACAAAAGGATTACATGATTTAATCATTGTGGTAGAAATGAGCAGAGTGGGAAAGCTATTACCTATTAGTACCAGATATTGCTGAGAATGAAGCTGAATATGTACAGTGATTAGAGCCAGAATTGGTGTCACAAGTGCACGAGCTTTTAGAATAAATACAAATAAAGGTCTGAATAAAATAAAGTTGTCTGGAAACAAACACACAGCTAAAGTAAAGTAGATGGGGACTTCAGAACTGCGAATGTCGTGCAGTTATACCTCAAGNTTGTAGATCAAGGTCGAGGTCGAGCATCTTAGACAAAGTTATAACGGCTAGTTTTAGGATATGGCATAAAAGAGAATATTTTAATGGATATTCTTTGTACCTGTATTATTAGGGTTTTTAGGAATATGTTCCCTATAAATAGAAAGAGACACAATGATAGGGGGGAGATTTACTTGTAAGAAAACACATTGACTTTATTGAGAGAATCTGGTCATATCACAAGCATACGAAAACAACATTTTTACTAAGATTCTTGTCTAGCTTTTCGACATGATCTAAGAACAACCTAAGTGTACAAAGGCTCATCAATCATTCATCATTGTCAAAAAGAATATCCACAGATCTTACTCATTTTCAGGTGACTCACACGTTTTTATTTACTTAAATGTCATTCATTGCTACTTATTATAATTTAATGCTATCTTCCACCTTTTTGGATCATTAAATATTGCTATTATTGCTCACATTTATTACCATTCGATCAAATATACATACTATCTCCCATAAAATCGATAACCGTGTTTCCTGGATATTAATATTAGCTAAGATTGATTCTATTTTATTTAAATCTAATTGGTTGAACCCGCATCTAAATTTTTGGGTCAAACAAGTTCAAACTCGAGTCTTTCGGTTAAGCTTGGATGGGCCCATCCATCTCGCCATGGCCTTGGTGGTTGAACATCACTTTTATTTTAACCAAAAATAGTAATATTCTTGGCTTTATAGAACTTATGCCAAGGTAAAAATGACTTTAAATTGCTTTGGGATTTGACGATAACCATAGGTAAACCACCTAGTTATACTAATAAAATCAGTTGCTAATTATAGACTTAACTTAAGTAATGCAAAGTCTTACATACAAAAGGATTACATGATTTAATCATTGTGGTAGAAATGAGCAGAGTGGGAAAGCTATTACCTATTAGTACCAGATATTGCTGAGAATGAAGCTGAATATGTACAGTGAGTAGAGCCAGATATGGAAAAAATTAGACCACAACAAGCCGATTATCCTTATGTTACATTAATTACCGTTTCTGCACTTAACATTTATAATATGAACGTAAATTTTTCTGTTTTGGATATAGTTTTTTGTTCGGATACGTGCAAATGTGCAACATAGGAAAACAGAGACAAGTCCTAATCACACTTTATTTGGTGAATTGAAAGAAATGGACCGCGAAACTTTAGTAGCTCAACGTAGTAATTTTTTCTAAAGTTAAGTTTTGACCAAGTTTTTAGAACGAGAAAAAGGGTATTTTGAGCATAAGTAGAAACAGTTTTTGAGATGCAAAAAAAGTAACATCTTTTAAAAAGTACTTTTTCGAAAAATACTTTTAAAAAAAATATATTTAAAACCACTTTTTAAACCTTGGTAAAATACTAATTACTGTTCAAAAGTGCTTTTCAAATTAATGAATCAAACATAAATTACTTCTCAAAAAAATACTTCTAAAAAAAGTACTTTCAAAAAAAATACTTTTCAAACTAAGATTTTTTAAGCTTGGCCAAATAGCTAGTCTCCTTGAAGCACTTTTGAAACTCTTTTTTTGAATATTTTTCCACCTAAACACCAG
>AWOL01S0013191.1:35759-71438 GCA_000715115.1 Nicotiana otophora | reverse complement strand
TGTTTTGCCACTGCCTGAAGGGCCTAATATGGCCAGCATTTCACCTGGAGAAACTATACCTGAGACACCTTTCAATATTATTTTCTCTTCTTCTGATTTAGAGGAATTGATACACCCTTCTTTCACAAGCTTAATCTTGTAAACAACATTCTCAAACTGCAAGATTTGATCACCCAAAGAATTATTTAGAAAATAACAGAAAACAATAAATTGAATGGATCAAATTAAAGGAGCAACTATTTATTAACTTGATAGCTTCTATTTATTTTTTGTGAGAACTAGCATCTAATATAATCAGCAGTTTGAGTTGAGAAAAAGGTTCCTATTACACTTTAAGATCATCTAAACAGATAGGAATATTTTGGCTACGTTCTATGGGGCTCATATTAAATAAAAACAAAAAATAAATGAAGAAAAATGGGATTAGAGGTGCCTAACTTTGGTGACAACTTTGTTGATGAAAATGGGAGGTGCCTACCTTTATTGAAGAAAAATGGGAGGTGCCTAACTTTGTTGAAAATTTTTAGGACTAAATCAACAACAAACCATCTTCTTTGTAGTAGTTGGATGGCATCTCTTACTATAAATAAAGGCCTCCATTCTTCATTTCAATTACACCAAAATAAGAGAGAAGCAATAGAAGTTAGAGGAGTAATCCACAGATTGTAGTATGTGAGATAAATAGTGAGTGTGAGTAATATTGTAGTGAGGTGTTTTAAATAAAGAGTGTTATTTCTTTCAAAATTGTAGTAGTCTCTTGACACTACTAAATTGTAATATTATAGTGGTTATCTTGCTCCGCTCGCGTATTGTATTTTACCCATTGAAAGAGTTGGTGTCATTGTTACTCTCTTGTGTTATTATTATTTATCGTGGATATTATTCCTGGGCGGGATTATTATTTTTCCCAACAACGTGGTATCAGAGCCATGACATATAATGGTACGTTGTCTTTTCAGTACCCCAGTCTCACAAAAGATAATTATGAGAAATGGTGTCTACGTATGAAAGTCATTCTTGGCTCTCAGGATGTGTGGGAAATCGTAGATAGAGGGTATGCAAAACTCGATAATGAGGAAGCTCTGCCTCAAAATGAAAAAGATGTCTTGGCAAAGACGAGGAAGAAGGATCAACAAGCTCTCACGCTCACCCACCAATATTTAGATGATGCCATGTTTGAGAAGGTGGCAGATGCTACCACCTCAAAGGAAGCTTAAGTATTTTACATAATTCTCTTCAAGGAGTAGACAAGGTGAGGAGGGTAAAACTTCAAACTCTAAGGGCTGATTTTGAAGTTTTAAAAATGAAAGAATTTGACTGCATTTCGGATTATTGTTCAAAAGTGAAGGTTGTTGTAAATCAATTAAGAAGATAGGGGAAGACATACAAGATGTCCGTGTGGTAGAAAAGATCCTTCGCAATTTAACACCTAAATTTGATTTTGTGGTGTGTGCTATTGAGGAGTCTAAAGATTTAGACTTTATGATGGTAGAGCAATTGGAGGGTTCTTTACAGGCCCATAAAGAAAATATCAAGAGGAGACAAGAAGTGTCATTGGAGAAACTTCTTAAAACTCAGGCATCATTTAAGGATTATGGAAGTGAAAAGAGTTATCGAGGAAACGGGCGAGGCCGAGGCCGTGGTGGTAATGGAAGAGGAAGAAGTAACGGTAACAACTTCAACAATGAAGTTAAAATCCACCAGACATTCAGAGGTCGTGGTCGTGGACATAGAGGAGGAAGAGGATGTGGCTACTACTAAGAAAATAATGGACAAAGGTATGACTAATCCAAAATTGAGTGTTATAATTGTCATAAATTTGGCCATTACTCTTGGGAATGCCGTAGCAATGTTGAAGAAAAAGCTAACCTTGTTGACGACAAGAAAGAAGTTGAGTCAACACTGTTGATGACACTCAAGGAAGAAGACACGGATTATTGCAGCTCGTGGTATTTGGACAATGGAGCAAGCAATCATATGTGTGGATGCAAAGAGAAGTTTGTGAAGATCAATAAATCAGTGAGAGGTAATATGTCCTTTGGAGATACCTCAAAGATTCAAATTGAAGGGATATGTACGATTCTGATCTCCTGTAAAGATGTTAGTCACAAGTTAATTCAAGATGTTTATTATGTGCCAAAATTAAAAAGTAATATTTTGAGTTTGGGCCAACTTCTTGAAAAGGAATATGACATCCACATAAAAAATATGCATCTTTGGCTTAGAGATTCAGGTGGAATTCTAATTGCTAAAGTGCATATGGCAAAAAATAGATTATTTTCTCTGAATCTTAAAACAATTGATACAAAGTGCTTGAAGGCTAATGTGCAAGATGAATCATGGTGTTGGCACATGCGATTTGGGAACTTGAATTTTAAAGCGTTCAAATCAATGTGAGAAAAGAATATGGTACATGAGATACCATCAATCAACCATCTCAATCAATTGTGTGAAGCTTGTCTTCTTGGAAGACATGCAAGGAAGAGTTTTCCAAAGGATTCCATGTCAAAATCAACCAAATCGCTTCAGCTTGTTCACACTGATGTGTGTGGATCAACCAATCTACCTTCCTTTGGTAAAAGTAAATACTTTCTACTCTTCATTGATGAGTTTAGTAGAAAGACTTGGGTTTATTTTTTGAACCAAAAATCTAAAGCTTTTGCTGCTTTTGAAAATTTCAAAGTACTTGTAGAAAAAGAAAGTGGCTATGAAATAAAAGCTTTAAGGTCCGATAGAGGAGGCGAATTCACTTCAAAAGAATTTAATGACCTTTGTCAATTTCATGGAATTTGTCGCCCTCTAACGGTACCTTATTCACCCCAACAAAATAGAGTTGCAGAGAGAAAGAATCGAATGATTCTTAATATGGCTAAATGTATGTTAAAAGCTAAAAATATGCCCAAGGAATTTTGGGCAGAAGCTGTATCTTATGTAGTTTATTTGAACAACAGGTCTCCAACAAAGAATGTTAGAGATAAAATCCCTCAAGAAGCATGGAGTGGAAGAAAGCCAAATGTCAAGCACTTGAGAATCTTTGGGAGCATAGCCTATGCTCATGTGCCAGATCAAGGGAGAGCGAAGCTTGACGATCGAAGTGTCAAGAATGTGTTTGTTGGCTATGATACGAGTTCAAAAGGCTACAAGCTATACAACCCAAGTAGCGGCAAGATGGTGGTAAGTCGCGATGTTGAATTTGATGAAGAATTGGCATGGAATTGGGAAGCTCAGGAAGAAACTTCATATGATTTTCTTCCATCCTTTGGTGATGAAAAAGAACCAGAAACCGTGAAACCTGTGCAGGATACAACTACACCTCCTTCTCCAACAAATGTTGCATCTCCCTCTTCTTAAGAAAGTTCAAATGAACAATCACAAAGGATAAGGAGTATTCAAGAGCTTTATGACGACACAAAAGAAGTTACTAATTTTGATTTTTTATATTGTCTCTTTGCTGATAGTGAACCAATGAATTTTGATGAAGCTGTTGAAGACAAAAGGTGGAGACAAGCCATGCAAGAGGATATCGAGTCAATAGAGAAGAACAACACTTGGGAGTTAATAACACTTCCCAAGGGTCATCGAGCAATTGGAGTTAAATGGGTATACAAGGCAAAGAAGAATGCTGATGGAGATGTAGAGAGATAAAAGACACCACTTGTGACTAAAGGCTACAAGCAAAGCCAAGGCATTGACTATGAAAAAGTCTATGCACCTGTTGCCGGTATGGAGACGATTCGTTTGCTTATCTCTTTGGCGGCGCAAATGAAGTGGAAGATCCATCAACTAGATGTCAAGTCAACTCTTTTGAATGGCTATCTTGAAGAAGAAGTCTATGTTGAACAACCATTGGGTTTTATGGTAAAAAACCATGAAGATAAAGTGTTGCGGTTGAAGAAAGCTTTATATGAATTAAAGCAAGCCCCACGAGCATGGAATAGTTGCATCGACAAGTATTTTCAAGACAATGGGTTTACTCGTTATCTCCATGAATATGCTCTTTACCTTAAAGTTCATACTAATGGAGATATCTTACTTATTTGTCTTTATGTTGATGATCTTATTTTCACGGGTAATAACCCAAGTTTGTTTGAAGCTTTTAAGAAAGATATGTCTCATGAGTTCGAGACGACAAATATAGGGATCATGTCATACTACTTGGGCCTAAAAGTGAAGCAGAAAGAGGGTGGAATTTTCATCTCTCAAGAAAGCTATACGAAGGAGACCTTGAAGAAGTTCAACATACTCGATTGTAACCCCGTGAACACATCGATTGAGGTACTTGACTTGTACCAGTCCAGAAATACTCTTTGCAGTTGGAGTAGTAAGTCGTTTCATGGAAGCTCCTGCCTCTACTCACTTGAAGGTCACTAGAAGAATTCTTCGTTACCTAAAAGGTACGGTTGAATTTGGGTTATTTTATTATACTTCTAATGATTTCAACCTTATGGAATTTTGTGATAGTGATTATGCGGGAGATATTGATGATAGAAAAAACACAACTGGCTTTGTGTTTTTCTTGGGTGATTCTGTTATTTCTTGAAGTTCAAAGAAACAGTCCATAATTACTCTTTCGACTTGTGAAGCCGAATATATAACAGCAACATCATGTACATGTCATGCTATTTAGCTAAGAAGATTATTGAAGGAGCTCAATTTGCCACAAATTGAAGCTACAGAGATTTGTATTGATAACAAATCTGCACAGGCACTCGCCAAGAATCCGGTATATCATGATCCAAGCAAGCATATAGATACAAGATATCACTTCATCAGAAAGTGCATTGCCAAGAAGAAAGTCAATCTCAAATATGTGAAGTCTCATGATCAGGCTGCAGATATCTTTACAAAGCCTCTTTAAGTTTGAGGATTTTCAGAGATTGAGATCAAGTATTGGAATGAAAAAGAAAAATCAAAATTAAGGGAGATATTTGTGGGGCTCATATTAAATAAAAACAAAAAATAAATATAAGAAAAATGGGATTAGAGATGCCTAACTTTGTTAAAGAAAATGGGAGGTGCCTAACTTTGTTGAAAACTTTTAGGACTAAATCAAGAACAAACATCTTCTTTGTAGTAGTTGGATGGCATCTCTTACTATAAATAAAGACCTTCATTCTTCATTTCAATTACACCAAAATAAGAGAGAAGCAATAGAAGTTAGAGAGAGTAATCCATAGATTGTAGTCTGTGAGATAAATAGTTAGTGTGAGTAATATTGTAGTGAGGTGTTTTAAATAAAGAGTATTATTTCTTTCAAAATTGTAGTAGTCTCTTGACACTACTAAGTTGTAATATTATAGTGGTTATATTGCTCCGCTCGGGTATTATATTTTACCCATTGAAAGAGTTGGTGTCATTATTACTCTCTTGTGTTATTATTATTTATCGTGAATATTATTCCTGGGCGAGATTATTATTTTTTCCAACACGTTTTTCATCGATGCGAGAGCCGAGATATCCATTGCCGAGAGTAGTTTATGTTTCAAAAAACAATGTATAAACTCTTTACACCATTATATGGAATATAAGTTAAATCCTAAAAAGAAACAGAACTTGATTAAGAAAAATAATTATTCAGTGCATTCATAGTGACATATTAAAATGGCACTAATTTATTTCTACTTCTGAATTCTTTGTGCATCTCTTTTCTGTCCCCAATTATCTATCAGATGTCTCCAATTTAACAAAAGTGAAATTAACACCTACTGCATTTTTGGGCCAAAAAAGTTGAAAATTTAAAGGAGACAAAAAAAAGAGAGGAACAACTATACTGATACAAAAGGAAATAGAATTAAAGCAAGGTAAACTATTAGTGCCGAGTCAGCCAGCATCCAACATTCCTGGAATTTCGATGAAAAGGGCACCACGATTCACGAGGCATCCCGCATTCATGTATGGTCCGGGAAAGTACCGTACCCCAAGGGATGTAATGTAAAACAATTTACCATAATACAAGTATTAATTTCAAGGTTTACACCCATGACCTATAGGTCACATCAAGACATCCACAGAAGTCCGATGAAACAGAATATGAAAATCTTATTACTATCAATGTAGAACTGATGTTTTTAAATCTATCATCACCTTTATATAATCTTATCGGATTAAAGAATTGATAAATACATGCATGCAAATTTTCTCCAGAAAGCAACTATACTAGTATCAGTTTTTATCATATGAAATATTCAAGAATTACCTTAAGAGTAACAGGACGATTAGATTTCTTGAAAATGGCTGCACTTTTAGACTGATCAGCGCGCAGATTTTGTTGATGGAACGGTATATTCGCCATCTCTTGTTCCATATTTAGAGTTCTTGGCCTTCTTCTATTACTTTCTTGAAAAGATTAATAGACTGAAAACTGGTAAACCCAAAAATCAAATATATATAGATGAATCTGATGATTTTGTTGTATTCGAAATTCTTGGGAATACGAATGGACTGATATCTAGAGGGAATGGAGAAATAATAAATGTTAGTAGAAGCGTAGCAGGACTTTAGATACGCATGTTATTAGGGAATGAAGACTAATTAAATATGAGTAGTTGACTAAGTTTTAGTAGGATTTTGAAGGTAAATCACAATTTTATTTGTATTACTTAATTATTCGTGCGACATATATAAGAGAATTGAAAAAGGCGGCGGGCTGCACTTGATAGTAACAAGGGCTAGTGTACTTCATATGTTCTTCGGCCTCCCTTTTTTTCTTTAAAAAACGGGTGAAAATCTTTTTTTCGGGGGAACCGATTAAGAGCCCGTTTGGCCAAGCTGTCAAAACTGCTTATTTCAAATAGTACTTTTGTTTAAAAGTGCTTTTCAAAAAAATACTTTTGAAGAAAAGCAAATTGTGTTTGACTAATTCATTTTGATAAACAAATTATTTTTGACCAATCTTTTCAAAAAATATTTTTAAGCGTCAAATTACGAAAAAGGACAGTAAAAATTTACTTTACAACCAATATTATTTAAAACAAAGAAATAAATTTAATTATATATTAAATAATAATTTAATTAGTTTTTTATATTATTTATTTAAAAGATTTTAAAAATATATATTAAACCTTTTTTAATCAATATAGTTATCCAAAACATAATATTAGGTATCTAGTATTATTACCTATTGTTTAAATAATGAATTGAATATATCAAAATATGTCACTAATTCAATATAAAGTAATAATTTACTCCATAAATCACTATCTAAATAAAAAAGAAGAGATCTATTTATAATACAGATACTATTCCAAAGAGGAATAAGAGAAGGAGAAAAAAGTACGATAAAAATAAAAAAGAGAAAAAGGGGTGGTGGAAACAAAAAAAAAGGTTAAATTAATGCGGAATAATTTGAGAAATATAAATTTATGGTGAGGATATTTTTATCTTCAACAAATTAATTTTTTGCTTTTGCTTCTAGGAAGAAGCTATAATCTGTAGCTTCTTCCCAAAAGTAGAAAAGCTGCTTCTGCTACTGCTCAAAAGCACTTTTTTTTGGCCAAACACCTTAAATTTTTAAAAAAGTAATTTTCTGACAAAAAATTTACTTTTGACATGCTAGAAGCTTGGCCAAACAGGCTCTAAAACGGAAAATCTTTTCTATTGCTATTTGGTTGATTTTAAAAAAAATATTAAACGAAATTCTTTCTTAAGATCAAGCCTATTGCAACTAGATAGAAATTATCAGATAATTCTAACAATTTTCTTTGTTTTTACAATCTCCTAATTTCTAAAAGGACGAACGAGATGAATGTTTGTTGTCTCAACGAATCTTTTGTTTGAAAAATTATGTGTAATTACTTGGCGGTGTAATTACTAGGGTAGTAATGTCTGATAATTATGTAAATCACACTCTGATAATTATATAGTATAATAATTATGACCTGTTAGTTTGACATAACATAATTATAGTGGAATTCTCACTGCCATATTTTACTGGACAAGTATAATTATATAGTTAAAGAAACATATAGAAAAGTTTTACAGCATGAGAACATATATGGAAATGATAAATATCAAATTTAATTTATTATGAGGTATTTTAAATAAATAACCTTTAGACAAATGTAATAAATAATTATAAATTAGTAAATAATATCATTAAAAATAATCCATATCGTACAGATAAATAATACTATTACTTAAATTAACTAATATGAATATCAATGATGAATTTATTTTTTACCAACTCATGTAATTATAAAAAAGTTAGATATGATCTTAGAAAGTATTTTTTATAACAAATATTTATACTAATGTAGAAAATAAAACTAGTAAAATATAGGGTAAGCAAAATTTTAATGTATAAAAAATATATGTATATAAGATATATTAGATGTTATTTTATATCTAGGTATTTAAACTATATTTTTTTTTAAAATAATAAAAGTACTAAATAATTATAAATTGGTAACTAATATCGTAAAGTATAATCGGTATCTCCTATCTTTCAAGAAACTAATATCTTAATTTAAGATAATTAATAAAAGCTTCAATTATGAATTTGATGATGTACCAACTCACAATGTTATAATATGAAATTTTATGATTTATCACACTTTTTAAACAACAAAAGGATATGATTTTAGAAGGTATTTTTTTAATAATTATTTTGCTATAGATAGCAATAAAGCTAGTAAAATACGAAACTATGTTTAAAACTAAAGAAAAATAAAGAGAACTAAAAACGAAAGAAGCAAAATATGAGAAGTAAAAATGTATGGAAGCACAACATAAGCGACACGTTGAAAAAAGAGAATAAGAGAAATGGAAGAGTAATGTTTGATACTTCAATACCACACAAGAGGGGATGATTTGTATGGTGTTCAATCTTTTGCATGCACAGATTATAGAAGGACCTGGTTCTTCTATGCATTCCTTATACTATGGTTGCGGAATAATAAATGCAGAAACTAAAGAACACAAGTATATTTACGTAAAGAATACCATGATCAAAAGGTAAAAAAATCACGGCCTACACCCAGTAGATTTTTTTCTAACACTTCACTAAATCACTGAGCCAAAATAGCGTTTACAAAACTCTTGTAAACCTAAGAATTACCTCTAACCCTTTGTGGCAACCAAACTCAAGTTGTTGCGACAATCTTCAAGTTAACTCTAACTTGAATACTACAACTCATAGTACCTAGTACAAATGCTTCTAGATAAAGCTGAAAGGTACAACTCAAAAGCCCTACCACAATTGAACTAGAATAAAAAAAAACAGACAATTGGAACTGGTTCATCTATCTGGTTCATGTAGCTTTTGATTTGCACACTTGAATCCCACAGAAATTGCAATGCCTTGCTATTTTGCTCTCAACTCTCGTTTAACTTCAGCGTTTGTGTGTACTTGTAAAATGAGAACATCCTGAAATATATAGAGTTAGTAGAATAGAAAATAACTATAGCTCTAATGCGATAGTCTTCGAGTAAGGAGTCCTGCTCCTTATCATTTATGTAACCTTTTCATTCAGGAGATATCAGATATAACCACTTAAGCTTATCTCCTTCACATGCATGTCTTGTACTTGAATTTGACTGTGTCTGTGTACACTGTGTATAGACCTGGTTCATGCGTGTATTTCTTTGTCAATCATGAAAACAAACTTACTCAGGCCAACAAATTCCCTTTTTTTGATGATGACAAACTTAGTGCTTTTCATGAGCATGACACATGTTTCAACTCAACTTCAGCATCAACACAATGTTAGAACACTTTCTATTTTAAAGTTACAAATTATCAAGGACCGGGTTCATTAGGTTATAAAACTCACAGTCCAAAGTAAAAAGCACAACCTATCTTCCCCCTTTTGGCATCATCGAAAAGTTGCATAATTATGTTATATAACCAGATTTTAGCAGATCTTAATCATGGACATTTAGGCTACTTCAAATGCAATCATGGAGTCAAACATCACTTATCAATCTAATGATATTAGCCATTTAAGAATCATCAACAAACAATTAGAGCATAAAAATAATTGATTAGCATTGATACGAGTTATCCACAAAGCATAGAAGGAAATAAAGGTACTGCATCATGAGCAAAAAAAACAAAAAAATCCCACCCGGGTCACTGGTTTTCTAACAAGGCTAGAAAGGTTTCAAGGCTAGGAAGGACCAGGTTCTTGGTTTCTGGCCTGAAGCAGCTTCAACATATCATGAAGAATGCCTTCATTCTTCTCCTTTTTTTTGCAAGCTCAATTCTGAGAGCATCCCTCTCACTTTCTACTTCAACCAGCCTCGTCTTCAGCCTCTCAATCTCAGCATCCTTAGCCCCACTCTCCTGCACCAAGGCTCTCACTTTGCTGTCAGACACTCGTTTCAGTAAGTCTTCGAGGGGTTCCTGCACAGATGATACAGGTTCTTGGAAGCTCTTCCTCAACTTAACCAGCCCTTCAGTTTCACTTGCATCGCCAGATCCACTACCACCTTCTTCTTTCAAACTTTCTCCCTCATTCCATAACACCATAGCCCATGTCTCATCAGTCAACCCAATAGGAGTAGGTGAAGATTCAACCACTCCTTTTTTTCCCTTTGCCCTCACAACACCTTGAGCACCCTCACTCTCATTTTCTTTTTTATTTTTATTTTTACCACCATCTTTCCTAGACTCTGGAATCTCTACCCCAACAATTGTTCCAACCAGAATAAAATTATTCTCCAAATTTTCAGTCACTTCAAAAATTATCTCAAACGCAATATTCGGATCAGATATTACCTGCTCTACTTCAGATGAAACAATTTATTCCCCCTCAGTTACAGACTTAAAGGATTCTTCTGATTTTTGGGGTTCCTCTTCTTGGCTTGCTTTCAATTGCTCATTTAATTTTTTGATTTGTTCACTACTAGCAATTGTCTTACGAGCAAGCCTTTTGATCCTTCCTTTCTTAGAGATAGGTGTGATGGAGGGTGTGGTTGAAGGTGTAAGTGTTGATTCTTTGGGTGGTGAAGAAGGATTTGTCATTGATGTGTGTTGAGGGGATGTGTGTGTAGAAGAGATGAGAGAAGATAGAGAGAATTTTTGGCAGCTGGAGAATTAGAAGTGGAGAAATGGGTAAGGTCAAATCAATTAAAGGAGGGATAGTTTAAGTGTGTAACAACAGCTTTTTAGAAGCTCAAGAGTCTAATCAAACTGGGAAAGTCAGTTTGAAAAGATGTTGGAGTCTTCTCTAGAATCTAGGCAATTATGGTGCATGGGACTCTCTTTAGGTAAAACTGGTTCATTTGTAACGGATAAACTTGAGGGAGGTTAGAATTAAATGGGACTCCTTTTTTTATCATGATCCAAATAATATTATTTCAAAATATGCGTAGTAGAGAGTACATACCATGTAATCTTGATTGTGATGACCTGATAGGTCATTTTAAACTTTAGCCTTAATTTTGTATTTCGAGACCTCGAATAGTTTCGTTTAGCCTTCCTCGATTTGTGTGTATATTCCGTGTCTTTTTTCGAAAAAAGTTGTATGTGAAAATTTAAAGAAAATATGAAAAATTTTGCCTTAAAAATGATTTGAGTTGATTACGATCAACATTTTGTGTAAACGAACCCAGAATAATATTTTGATAATCCCGGTGGGTCCATACCATGATTTGGGACTTGGGCGTATACCCAGAATCGAATTCGAAAGTTCCTAACTTGATTTAGCAAGATTTTTTGAAAACTAATAATTTGAAGGTTTAAAGAATTCCTAAGTTTGACTATAGGTTTACTTTGTTGCTACTGGGTTCGAATTTCAGTTTTGAAACTTGGTATAGGATAATTTCACCATTTATGACTTGGCTGCAAAATTTGGTGCAAAACAGAGTTGATTTGACGTGATTCAGACGTACGGTTGTAAATTTGCATGTTCTTGGATTTCTTTGAAAATGTCATTCATTTTGATGTCTGATTCATAGTTCTAGGTGTTATTTTTGTGTTTTGATCGCGCGAGCAAGTTCGTATGATGTTATTACACTTGTGTGCATTTTTGGTTTGGATCACGAGGGGCTCGGGTGAGTTTCAGATAGGCTACAGAGTGATTTTTGGACTTAGGCAATCGCTGGTTTCAAGGATTCTGGTGTCTAGTGCTTTGTTCTTCGCGATCGCGAAGTCACTCCCACAATCACGAAGAGTAACCTGGGCTGGGGTGGGATTCCTCTATGCAAACACGATATTGAGGTCGCGGATGCAAAGCAGTGGTGAGATTACCCTTTGCGAATGCGACCAAAACTACGCAAACATGATGGGTAGGGGCCTGGAAGGGGATCAACTGTGTGTTCTATGCGAACGCGATCGAAGGGTCGCGAATTTGAAGGCTAGAGGGGCAGAACCATCGCAAACGTGTAAGGCATCTCGCGAAGGCCACTTGGGCCGATGCACTTCGCGATCGCATCAAGCCCTTCGCGAACGCGAAGAAGGCATGACGCCCAGTGACTTAAATGTTACAAAGACGGTATTTTCTTCATTTTTCACCATCTTCACATTAGAGCTCGGCCTAGAGGCAATTTTGAAGAAGAATTTAATCCCCACTTCATAGGTTAGTATATTTTAACTCGTTTTCTTCAATTTCCATCAACGCCCATTGATTTCTAACCTTAATTTATGCTCTTTCATGGTAAAAAAACTAGGGATTTGGGTAGAATTGAGGATTTTTGTCAAATTGAGATTTAGACCTCAAACGGGCTCGGGGATGAATGGGTAATTGGGTTTTGGTCCAAATCTCAAGTTTTGACCAAGCGGGCCCGGAATTGACTTTTGTTATCTTTTTGAAAAAAGTGTAAAGATCCTTGCTTTATTTATTGTAATTGTTTTTCCTAGCATTGTATGATGATATTAAGTCGATTTTTGTTAGATTCGATTGGTTTGGAGGTAAATTTTAGAGGAAAAGCGCCAGTTGAGCTTTGAGTTGATTGCAGAGCGAGATAAGTGTAGGTTCTAACCTTGAATTGGGGGAACTAGGAACCCTTGAACTATATGTTATGTGAATTATGTATGTAATGGCATATATGCGAGGTGACGAGTGTATATACGCCGTCAAAATAATTATTTCCATGCTTTTTCGTATTTCATGAATTATCACATTCTATGTCTTAACTGTTACATGCTTTAATTGCTTTTTATGTTGTAACTTGTTACTTGTCATTAATTATTCTTGTATTGAAATGTTTGTTCCTTTCATGAGTCCATGATTAATTGCTACTTACCTTAATTGTCTTACTTTTACATTTTAACAGTCACATACTTGGCTTGTTTGTTGCTCTTGTATTATTTGTAGCCTTCCTTAAATTAGCACGTGATTCCTTTATTGTTTTGCTTTCATATTCTTTAATCGTAGAGATTTTTGTGAATTGAGTTGTTGGGTTAATTTTATTTTTTGAATTTGTTTATAGAGCGTGTTGCACACTGCAACGGTTGTGATATGGTGGAATAAAGGAGGAAATTTTAATATTGATATGGTGAAATCGGGTTGCGCGCCGAAACGGTTGTGTACGTATACTTGATATGGATAAACTGTGATATGGTGAAATAAGAGAGGATTATGATATTAATTTGGTGATATGGTGGATTATTTTGTGAAATAATTTTTGGTCCGCAATGGATTTTATATGTGATTCTAGATATTGATATGGTGAAATAAGGGAGGATTGTGTGTATACGGCGAGATCGGCTTGCGTGCCGCATCGGATTGTATGTGTTGTATTCATTGTTGTTATTGTGTTGATTTCCAATGTTGTTACATGAAATTATGAGATCGGTTATTCCGGGTTCTCTGATTACAAGAATTGAGTTCTTTTTCATAAGTTAACTGCCTTATTTTTCCTGTTTTCCTTTCCTATTAATATTATTATTATTATTATTATTATTATTATTATTATTATTATTATTATTATTATTATTATTATTATTATTATTATTATAATAATAATTATAATTATTATTATTATACTGCCTACATGTTATTATAAGTGTCCCGCCTTAGCCTTGTCACTACTTCGTCGAGGTTAGGCTCGGCACTTACAGAGTACATGGGGTCAGTTGTACTCATACTACACTCTGCACTCTTGTGCAGATTTTGGAGTCGGTCCTAGCGGCGGTCAGTAGAGTGCTCAGATCCGGAGCTTGACGAAGACTTGAGGTATAGTTGCATAGCGTTCGCAGCCCTGAAGTTCCCTTCTACATTACTCTAGCTGTTTGTTTCTATTCAGACGGTTATGTTTCCTTCAGATTATTATTTATAGTACTCTAGACGCTCGTGTATTCCTGAAACATAGGATTTGTATTTGGATATCGTCATTATCAGATTTATCTACTTTAATTCAGTTTATTTAGCTTATTGGTTTTCATTTGATTTGAATTATTAAAAATGGTTAATAACTACATCTAACATTGGCTTGCCTAGCAAGTGAAATGTTAGGCACCATCACGGTCCCGAGGGTGGGAATTACGGGCCGTGACAAGTTGGTATCAGAGTACTAGATTGCCTAAGTCTCATGAGTCACGAGCAAGCTTATCTTCTAGAGGCTATGGAGTTTAGGAACAATTTCACTTCTATCCTTCTCTATCGTGCATTTTTATTCTATCATTGATGATTGAACCGTTCTATTCTTGTTCTCTCGCAGATGGCAAGAACACGCACAACATCTACAGCCGGACGGGAGTCGGAGCTCCTTGTGGAAGCTACCACCAGGGGCAGAGGCCGAGGTCGAGGTGGTGGCAGAGCTCAGCCTAGAGCTCGGGCAGCAGCACCCGTAGTGGAGCCTCAGGTGGATCATGAGGAGGAGGTCCCAGCTCAGACCACACCCGTCGAACCAGCTCAGGTCCCATAGGGGTTCATAGCCACTCAAGTGCTTCAGGACGCTCTAGGGTTCTTGGTGGGCGTTATGGAGAGTATGACCCAGGCCAGTGCATTTTCAGAGGCACCAACCGTTTCTCGGGCTGGGGAAGGTGCACAGACTCCCGCTACTCACACCTCGGAGCAGGTGGCTCCCCTATATTAGACTCTAACTGCCCGCCAGTTGGGATGGTTCAGCCTGTTGTTGCAGCACAGGCCAGTGATAGGCCCGCTATGTCTTCTGAGGCCTTGTTGAGGTTGGATAAGTTTACCAAGCTCTTTCCTGTTCATTTTAGCGGTGGATCTTCTGAGGACCCATAGGATTAACTGGACTGTTGCCATGAGGTGTTGCGCAACATGGGTATTGGTGAGACCAATGGGGTTGACTTTGCAGTGTTTCAGATGACTAGTTCTGCCAAGAGATGGTGGAAAGATTATATGTTGACTAGACCAGCTGGTTCGCCAGCACTGACTTGGGATCAGTTTTCATAGCTATTTCTAGAGAAGTTCATTCCTGTCACTCTGAGAGAGGATTACCTCAGGCAGTTTGAGCATCTTCAACAAGGTAGTATGATTGTTACCCTGTATGAGACTCGATTTGTGGACCTAGCTTGCCATGCCACTATCTTGCTTCTTACTAAAAGGGAGAGAGTGAGGAGATTCATTGATGGGCTCACTTTCACTATCAGGCTACAGATGGCCAAGGAGACCGGAGATAATATTTCTTTTCAGAGGGCCGTAGATATTTTTAGACAGATCGAGATGGTTCGTGGTTAGGAGAGGGGGACAGTGTCTGATAAGAGGCCTCATCATTCCGGTAGTTTCAGTGATGCCTCATCTGGAGGTAGAGGTATTTTTGGTAGAGGCCATCTTGCTAGGCCATTTCAGTCAGCGCTTCAGGCATCTCATAGTGCTTTGGGGAGTCATAGTCCCTATGTATCTCATTCTGGGCAGCCAGCCTTCAGTGCACCATCAACTTCTATTAGTGTGCCTCCGATCCAGAGCTACTACCGTGGTTATCCTGCCCGTTCGGGCTAGTTTCAGCTTTAGCAACCACAACAGTAGGATGGATGTTTTGAGTGTGGGGGTAGTGGTCACATCATAAAGTTTTATCCAAGATTGTTGAGTGGCATCCACAACAGAGTTCTCGTGCCATGGTCCCGACATCGGTTGCTTCACAGCCCACTCAACCAGCTAGAGGCAGGGGTCAGGAAGCTCGAGGTGGAGGTCAGGCCGTTAGAGGTGGAGGCCAGCCAACTAGAGGCCGTGCGAGAGACGGAGGTCAGGGTGGTGGGGCTCAGCCGCGATTTTATGCATTCCCAGCTAAATATGAGATCGAGTCATCTGACGCCGTCATCACATGTATTGTTCCAATTTGCCATAGAGATGTTTCGATTCTATTTGATCCAAGCTATACTTAGTCCTACGTGTTATCTTATTGTTCTTCATATTTAGTTGTTCCTCGTGATTCTTTGAGTGCTCATGTGTACGTGTCCATGCTTGTGGGAGATTCTATTGTTGTAGATCGTGTCTATCGCTCGTGTGTGATTACTATTGGGAGTCTTGAGACTAGCGTAGATATCGTACTTCTTGACATGGTAGACTTTGATGTTATCTTGGTATGGATTGGCTGTCACCTTATCATGCTATATTGGACTGCCACGCCAAGACGGTGACCATAACTATGCCGGGGTTTCCTCGACTAGAGAGGAGAGGGACTCCTGGCCATTCTACCACCAGGGTTATTTCTAATGTCAAGGCTCGACATATGGTCGAGAAGGGATGCCTAGCCTATTTTTCCTATATTCGTGATTCTAGTGCGGAGGTTCCTTCCATGGATTTGGTACCAGTTGTGCGTGAGTTTCCCGAGGTGTTTCTTGTAGATCTGACGGGGATGCCACCCGACAGAGATATTGACTTCTGTATTGATTTGGCTCTGGGTACTCAACCCATTTCTATTCCACCATACCGTATGGTGCCGCTTGAGTTGAAGGAACTGAAGGAGCAGTTACAAGATTTGCTTGATAAGGGATTCATTAGGCCTAGTGTTTCACCTTGGGGTGCGCATGTGTTGTTCGTGAAGAATAAGGATAGCTCGATGAGGATGTGTATAAACCATCGACATTTGAACAAAGTTACTATCAAGAACAAGTATTTGTTGTCGAGGATTGATAACTTATTTAATCAGCTTCAGGATGCCAAGATATTTTCAAAGATTGATTTGAGGTCTGGCTATCATCAATTGAAGATTAGGGCATCGGATGTCCCTAAGACAGCTTTCCGGACTCGGTATGGGCATTATCAGTTCCTAGTGATGTAATTTGGGTTGACAAATTCCCCAGCAGCATTTATGGATTTGATGAACCGGGTATTCAAGCCCTATTTAGATTCTTTTATGATCATATTTATTGATGATATCTTGATCTACTCCTGCAGTCGAGATGAGCATGAGCAGTATCTTCGGATTGTACTTCAGACTCTGAGAGATAGTCAGTTATATGCCAAGTTTTCAAAGTGCGAGTTTTGGTTTGACTCAGTCGCCTTTTTGGGACATGTTGTATCGGCCGAGGGAATAAAAGTGGATCCTAAGAAGATTGAGGCAGTTCAGAACTGGCCTAGACCTACTTCAGCTACATAGATTCAAAGTTTCTTGGGTTTGGCAGGTTATTATCGTCGGTTCGTGGAAGGGTTTTCATCTATAGCAGCCCCAATTACTAGGTTAACCCAGAAGGGTGCTCCATTTAGGTAGTCCGATGAGTGTGAGTTGAGCTTGCAGAAGCTCATGACTGCTTTGACTGCAGCGCCAGTATTGGTTTTGTCCACAGATTTAATATCCTACACGGTGTATTGTGATGTATCTCGTATTAGGCTCGGTGTAGTATTGATGCACGATGGCAGGGTGATTGCCTACGTATCATGACAGTTGAAGGTTCATGAAAGAATTAACATGTTCATGACCTAGAGTTGGCAACCATTGTTCATGTGTTGAAGATTTGGAGACACTATCTTTATGGTGTGTCATGTGATGTATTCACAAATCATCGGAGTCTACAGTATTTGTTCAAGCAGAAGGATCTTAACTTGAGGCAGAGGAGGTGGATGAAGCTGTTTAAAGACTATGATATCACCATTTTCATTCATCCCGAGAAGGACAATGTGGTGGCCGATGCCTTAAGTAGAAAGGTTGTGAGTATGGGTAGCCTTGCATATATTCTAGTTGGGGAGAGGCCGATGGCATCAGATCTTCAGGCTTTGGCCAATAAGTTCATGAGGTTAGATATTTCGGAGCCCAGTCGTGTTCTAGCTTGCACTGTTTCTCGACCTTCTTTGTTTGAGTGCATCAGAGAGCTTCAGTATGACGACCCTAATTTGCTTGTCCTAAAGGACACAGTGCGACACGGTGGTGCCAAGCAAGTTACTGTTGGAGATGATGGGGTGTTGCGGATGCAGGGTCGGATTTGTGTGCCCAAAGTGGATGGGCTTCATGAGTTAATTCTTGAGGAGGCCCATAGTTCCCGGTATTCCATTCATCCGAAATAAAGAAGGATATAGGTGCATATGTAACTCGGTGTTTGAATTGTCAACAGGTAAAGTACGAGCATCAGAGGCCTGGTGGTTTGCTTCAGAGGCTAGAGACTCCTGAGTGGAAGTAGGAGCATATTACCATGGATTTTGTTGTTGGGCTTTCACGAACTCAGAAGACGTTCGACGTAGTATGGGTCATTGTGGACAGGTTGACCAAGTCGGTGCATTTCATTCCAGTGGCAGTTACCTATTCTTCAGAGCGGTTGGCTGAGATCTATATCCGCGAGATCGTCCGTCTTCACTGTGTGCCCGTGTCCATCATTTCTGATCGAGGTACGGAATTCACCTCTCACTTCTGGATGACTGTATAGCATGATTTAGGCACACAAGTTGAGTTGAGTATGAAATTTCAACCTCAAATAGACAAACAGTCCAAGCACACCATTCATATATTGGAGGATATGCTTCGCGCTTGCGTTATGGATTTCGGGGGTTCTTGGGATCAGTTCTTGCCGCTTACGGAGTTTTCCGACAACAATAGCTACTAGTCGAGTATTCAGATGGCTCCCTATGAGGCATTATATGGGAGGCAATGTCGTTCGCCCGTTGGTTGGTTCGAGTCGGGAGAGGCTCGGTTGTTGGGTACTGATTTGGTTCAGGATGCCTTGGAAAAGGTTAAGATAATTCAGGATTGACTTCTAGACATAAGAGTTATCCCGATCGTAGAGTTCGCGATGTTGTATTAATGGTTGGAGAGAAGGTATTGCTCCGGGTTTTACCTATGAAGGGTGTGATGAGGTTCGGAAAGAAGGGCAAGTTAAGCCCCAGGTATATCGGACCCTTTGAAATTCTTAAGAGAGTGGGTGAAGTGGCCGACAGGCTTGCATTTTGCCACCTCGTTTATCAGCAGTCCATCCAGTATTCCATGTCTCCATGCTCCGGAGGTATCATGGTGATCCGTCCCATGTGTTAGATTTCAGTTTAGTCCAATTGGACAAAGATTTGACTTATGAAGAGGAGCCGATGGCCATTCTAGCTCGGCAATTTTGGAAGTTGAGATCTAAGAGTTATCCTTTAGTTTGAGTGTAGTGGAGAGGTCAGTCGGTCGAGGAATCCACGTGGGAGTTCGAGTCGGACATGCAGAGTAGATATCTATACCTTTTCTCCAGTCCAGGTACCTTTCTATGTCCGTTCGAGGACGAACGTTTGTTTTAGAGGTGGAGAATAGGATGACCCGATAGGTCATTTTGAGCTTTAGCCTTCATTTCTGTGTTTTGAGACCTCGAATAGCTCCGTTTAGCCTTTCTTGATTTACGTGTTCAATCCGTGTCTTTTTCCGGAAATAGTTTTATGTGAATAATTGAAGAAAATGTGAAAACTTTAGCCTTAAAAATTATCTGAGTTGACTACGATCAATATTTTGTATAAACGGACCCGGACTAGTATTTTGATGGTCTCGGTGGGTCTGTACCGTGATTTGAACTTGGACATATGTACGAAATCGAATTCGGAAGTCCCTAACACTATTTAACATGAATTGTTGAAAACTAATAATTTGAAGGTTTAAAGAATTCCAACGTTTGACCATAGATTGACTTTATTGCTACCGAGTTCGAATTTTAATTCCAGAACTTGGTATAGGCTCATTTCACTATATATGACTTGTCTGCAAATATTTGGTGCAAAACGAAGTTGATTTGACGTGATTCGGACGTCCGGTTATAAATTTCCACGTTCTTGAATTTCTTTGAAAATATCATTCATTTGATGTCCGATTTGTAGTTCTAGGTGTTATTTTGGTTTTTAGATCGCGCGCGAAAGTTCGTATGTTTGGTTTGGAGCCCGAGGGGCTCGGATGAGTTTCGGATAAGCTACGGAGTGATTTTTGGACTTAGGCAATTGCTGGTTTCAAGGATTTTGGTGTCTAGTGCTTTGTTCTTCGCGATCGCGAAGCCACTCTCGCGATTGCGAAGAGTAACCTGGTCTGGGGTGGGATTCCTCTATGCAAACGCGAGGTTGAGGTCGCGAACGCGAAGCAGTGATGGGATCACGCTTCTCAACTGCGACCGAAACTACGTGAATGCGATGGATATGGGCCTAGAAAGGGATCGGTTGTGTGTTCTATGCGAATGCGATCGAAGGGTCGCGAACGCGAAGGCCAGGGGGGCAGAGCCATCGCGAACACGTAAGGCATCTCGCAAAGGCCACTTGGTCCGCTGCCCTTCACGATCGCGTCAGGCCCTTCGCGAACACGAAAAAGGCCTGTCGCCCAATGACTTAAATGTTCCAAAGACGGGATTTTCTTCATTTTTCACCATCTTCACATTAGAGCTCGGCCGATAGGCGATTTGGAAGAAGAATTTCATCCCCACTTCATAGGTTAGTATATTTTAACTCGTTTTCTTCCATTTCCATCAACACCCATTGATTTATAACCTTAATTTATGCTCTTTCATGGTAGACAATTAGGTATTTGGGTAGGATTGGGGTGGGGGGTTTGTAAAATTAAGATTTAGACCTCACATTGAGGTCGGGTTTTAAAACTAATCAAATAATCGGGCTCGGGGTGAATGGGTAATTGGGTTTTGGTCCGAATCTCAGGTTTTGCCCAAGCGGCACCGCAATTGACTTTTGTTGTCCTTTTGAGAAAAGTGTAAAGATCCTTGCTTTATTTATTGTAATTGTTTTCCCTAGCATTGTATGATGATATTAAGTCGATTTTGGTTAGATTCGATTGGTTTGGATGCGAATCTTTGAGGAAAGGCCCTGGTTGAGCTTTGAGTTGATTGTAGAGCGAGGTAAGTATTGGGTCTAACCTTGATTTTAGGGAATTAGGAATCCTTGAACTATATGTTATGTGAATTATGTGTGTAACGGTATATATGTGAGGTGACGAGCGTATATACACCGTCAGAATAATTATTTCCCTGCCTTTTCATATTTCATAAATTATCTCATTCCATGTCTCAATTGTTACATGCTTTAATCGCTTTCTATGTCGTAACTTGTTACTTGTCATTAAGAATTCTTGTATTGAAGTGTTCATTCCTTCCATGACTCTATGATTAATTTCTACTTGCCTTAATTGTCTTACTTGTACCCTTTAACATTCTCATACTTGGCTTGTTTGTTGCTCTTGTATTATTTGTAGCCTTCTTTTGATTAGTACATGGTTCCTTTATTGTTTTGCTATCATATTCTTTAATCGTAGAGATTCTTATGAATTGAGCTATTGGGTTGATTCCATTTATTGAATTTGTTTATGGATCGGGTTGCATGCCACCACTGTTATGATATGGTGGAATAAGGGAGGAAATTTTGACACTGATATGGTGGGATCAGGTTGCGCTCTGCAACGGATTGTGTGTGTTGTATTCATTATTGTTATTGTGTTGATTTCCAATATTGTTACATGAAATTATGAGATTGGTTATTCCTGGTTCTCTGATTACAAGAATTGAGTTCTTTTTCATAAGTTAACTGCCTTACCTTTCCTGTTTTTTTTTTATTTATTATTATTATTATTACTACTACTACTGCTATTATTATTATTATTATTATTATTATTATTATTATTATTATTATCACTACATGTTATTATAAGTGACCCGCCTTAGCTTTGTCACTACTTCGTCGAGGTTAGGCTCGGCACTTACAAAGTACATAGGGTCGGTTGTACTCATACTACACTCTGCACTCCTTGTGCAGATTTTGGAGTCGGTTCTAGCGGCGGTCACTAGATTGCTCAGATCCGGAGCTTGACGAAGACTTGAGGTATAACTGCACAGCTTTCGCAGCCCTGAAGTTCCCTTCTACATTACTCTAGCTGTTTGTTTCTATTCAGGCAGTTATGCTTTCCTTCAGACTATTATTTGTAGTACTCTAGACGCTCGTGTATTCCTGACACCGGTTCTAGGATTTGTATTTGGATATCGTCGTTATCCGATTTATCTACTTTATTTAAGTTTATTTAGCTTAGTGGTTTTTATTTGATTTCAATTATTAAAAATGGTTAATAACTATATCTAACATTGGCTTGCCTATCAAGTGAAATGTTAGGCGCCATCACGGTCCCGAGGGTGGGAATTTCGGGTCGTGACATTGATGAACCATGTTCTTCACTGAGAATTCTCTTGTGTAAGTCTAAATTTTCCAAGAAAATAAAGATAATATCATTAGAGATTAACGAGACATTTTAGCACATGGCACAAGAGTATATTAGTGAAAATATGAGACTGAGCAAAATCTAATCTAATTATGTACAAAATTCAAAACTTATCTAACCAATTATTGAGTTAGAACTAGTTCCTTTTAGGTGATCTTAATTATCCCTAGTTCTAACCTATTTCTTTCAAAGTAATCTCTACTTAGAGCTTTTGTGAAGATGTAAGCTATTTGCTTGTCAGTAGCACAAAGTTCCACAGTGATCAAACATTTATCATAGTTGTCCCTCAAAAAGTGATGCCTAACATCTATGTGCTTAGTTCTTTTATAATGAACCGGGTTCTTGGTCATACTAATTGCACTAGTGTTATCACAAAAGATGAGGATAAAACTTACATAATTCCAAAGTATATTAATTGTTGTTTGATCCATAATAATTGAGCACAACATGAGGCAACAACCACATACTCAGCTTTAATAGTAGACAAGGCCATAGAATTTTGCTTTTTGGTGGCCCAAGACACAAGACATGAGCCAAGAAAGTGTGCCACACCTGGAGTGCTCTTTCTATCCACAAGAAAACCTGCATAATCAGCATCAGCATATCCCACTAAGTTGAAATTACTACCTTTTGGATACCATAGACAGAGGTCGGTGGTGCCTTTTAGGTATCTCAAGATCCTCTTGACAGTAGTCAAGTGGGACTCCTTTGGATTTGCCTGAAATCTAGCACAAAGGCCTACACTGAAAACAATGGAAGGTCTACTAGCAGTGAGATATAACAAAGAGACAATCATTCCCCTATACATCTTCTGATCAAAAGATAAACCATGTTCATTTATATCCAATTTTATGGTTGTTGCTATAGGAGTGTCGATTTCTTCAGAATCTTCCATTTTAAATCTTTTAAGCAATTCTTTCACATACTTCTGCTGATGGATCATAGTTCCATTTAAGTGTTGTTTAATTTGTAAGCCTAAAAGAAATTAAGCACACCCATCATACTCATTTCAAATTCACTCCTCATTAGTTTAGCAAATTCTTTACTTAACCTTTTTGCAGTTGCTCCTTTGATTATATCATTAACAAATATCTGAACTACCAAGAGATCTTTACCTTTTTCTTTCAAGAACAAAGTATTATCAATTTTACCTCTCTTGTAGCCATGCTCAAGCACAAATCTTGACAATCTTTCATACCATGCTCTTGGAGCCTACTTGAGCCATAAAGTTCCTTGTCAAGCTTGTATACATGATCATGACGTTCCTTGCTTTCAAAGCCCGGAGGTTGCTTGACAAATACTTCTTCCTTTAGATAGCCATTGAGGAAGGCACTCTTGACATCCATCTGATGGAGAGTGAATTCTATGTAAGCAGCAAAGGCTATAAGGAGTCTAATTACTTCCAATCTTGCAACTGGAGCAAAAGTCTCATCATAGTCTATGCCCCCCTCCTGACTATATCCTTAAACCACCAATCTTGCCTTGTTCCTTATAACTGTTCCATCTTCATCAAGTTTGTTCATGAAGACCCCATTTTGTGCCAATTACTTATCTGTCCTTGAATCTTGGTACCAGATGCCAAACTTGACTTCTCTCAAATTGGTTGAGTTCATCTTTCATTGCATTCACCTAGTCTGCATCCTTTAAAGCCTCAGCAACAGTTTTAGGTTCAATAAGAGATAAAAAAGCATCAAAAGTACAAAGATTCTTCAAAGAAGTTTTTGTTTTGATTCCAGAGGTTAGATCAGTGATTATGTTCTCAATAGGATGAGAACTTTGATACTTGTAAGGTTTCACAACCAACTGGTTTCCCTTAGATGTTCCTCCAATTCTTTGCTTATGAGGAACAGGTTCATGGACAAGTTCCCTCGAGGTTTGATGATCAATTCCTCTTTGTTCAGTCCCGCCCTATCAGGCTGCCCTGGGTGGAAGGACTTGTTCTATCACCTGTTCCTTTCTCTGGTGCAGCTTCAGTCTGGGCTGTGGTTTCATTTGAGTTACTTACCAGCCCAATTACTTCATCATCATGTTCCTACCTCTCAGAAAGAATGTTAGTTTTATCAAAAATCACATGTACACTTTCTTCTACACACATAGTTCTTTTGTTATAAATCTTATAAGTTTTGCTATATGACGAATATCCTAAGAATACTCCCTCATCACTTATGGGATCAAACGTACCTAGGGAGTCTTTTCCATTATTGTGCACAAAGCACTTGCATCCAAATGCCCTAAGATAGGATACATTTGGTTTTCTCTATTTAAGTAACTCATAGGGAGTCTTTTCAATAAGAGGTCTAGTCAAACACCTATTTATGATGTAGCATGTAGTGTTCACAGCTTCTGCCCAGGAACTATGGGGCAATTTACTAGCAAGTAGCATAGTGTTAGCCATTTATTCCAATGTCCTATTCTTTCTTTCAACTATTCCGTTTTGTTGTGGAGTCCTAGGAGCAGAAAAATTATGATCTATGCCATGCTCATCATAATATTCAGTAAATTTAGCATTTTCCAATTCAGTACCATGATCAGACCTAATTGATGCAAGTTAATTACCTAGTTATTTATGAGTTTTTCTAACAAATGAAGTGAACATATCAAATCCTTCATCGTTCGATGTTAAAAACAGTGTCCAAGTAAATCTGGAGTAATCATCAACAAGCACCATAACATATCTCTTACCACCTCTGCTCAATGTTCTCATTGGTCCACAAAGATCCATATGGACTAGTTCCATCGTCCTGGTAGTGCTTACCATTTACTTGCTTTTAAAAGAGGATCTTACCTGCTTCCCCCTTGCACAATCCTCACAGACTTTATCTTCCTTAGACTTAATGTTAGGCAGCCCTATCACCAAGTCCTTGGAGACTAGTTTGTTGAGTTGGCTTAGACTAGCATGTCCAAGTCTCTTGTGCCAAAGGGGGGATCATTATCTAACACACTTAAGCAAGTGAGTCCATTATCTGAAAGTGTGGACAGATCCACCACATATATGTTATTCACTCTTTTTCCCTGCAAAACTATCTTGTTTGTGGTAAGATTAATCACAAAGCATTTTGTAGAGGTAAAAGTTACCATGTTACCTCTATCACACAATTGTGATACACTTATTAGACTGTACTTCAATCCATCTATCAAGTAGACATTCTCAATAGAGTGAGAATCAGTCTTACCTACCTTTCCAACCCCAATGATCTCACCTTTCTTTCCATTTCTAAACGAGACATTACCTCATTTAAGGTTCTCAAGTGAAAGGAACTGGTTCTTTCTTCCTATCATATGCTTTGAGCAGCCACTATACATGTACCATATTTGGCTGATCCCCTTCACTTGGACCTGCAAAACAAAATCAGGGGTTAGTCTTAGGAACCGAAACTAGAAGGGTCCCTTTCTATAGGCAATAGAATGAATCAAATTCTTTTTAGCCCAACTTGGCAACCTATGTTTCCCTAGAACAAATATTTTTGTTCTTTTGACTTGCCTTCTCTTTTGCAGTGCATTCACTCTTATAGTGACCAGTGTTACCACAGTGTGTTCAAATCTTGTTCTCAGGGAGTATGAGGTACTTGCTTTTGGGATCCCACTTAGGTGCAGAATTCCCAAAGCCAAGTTGTCTTCTGCTGCTACTATGATGTTCTTGTAGCCATGAAAGTGCATCAGAGGATCTGTTTCATTTACAAGTTCTGTCTAGCTCTGACGAGCTCGAAAAACACACCTAAATTATGCTCGCTAATCAAATATAGTATAGTATAATATCGTATCCATAAGGATTGGATTTAAACAGTGTTCTTTTAGTTTCTAGCTTGGTTTCTATCCAAGATGATCAACAATTGAGATTATAAAATGTCTAACTAAAATTAACTAAGAAGCTAAAGCTATTGACTAGTGACAATCGAAACAAAGGTAAGGAAGGAAGTTATCAATGGGAGAAAGTATGGGTTGATTGGATAAGTGCAAGATAATTGTTCGGGATCTTACTCTAGATAATTCACTTCTAATATTCAAGTGAGTCTCTCGAATTCACTCAATTATTAGTTCAAACGTTCAGCAAAAGTCCTCTCTCGATTAAGTCTTAACCTCACAAGATGAACCAATTTAAGCTCATGAAGATATACAAGAATGCGTAGTGGATTGGTCTTTAGGAGAACCTCTCTCGATTATCCTCCTACTAGGTTTAATCAATGATTCAACTAGCCTCTTTCGATTACTAAAAAAAATTAATAAACTCAACCAACAATGTAATGCAAAGATATCACAAGTTATGCCTTTCTCGATTATATGAACAAGTGAATATAGGTGCAATAATTAAATCATTAAAAAACACTTTAATACATAAAAACTAGAGTTATAATCCATAAACAATCATCAATACACCAGATCCATCTAATCCGAAAGAGAACTACTTCATAGATATGAAATCCTTGTGATCATGTTCTTCCAACTCCTCCTTAGCCTCCTTAGGTCGAATATATGTCAAAAGTTCAAAAAGTAACATTTTACCATGTATTTATACCAAGTAGGATCGGGCCTAGACGAAATTACATTCTCCTAGCCGAAATAGGATTTTCACTCTGTACAAATTACACAGTCACGCTACATGGGGCGACGCACCATGCGGGGTATTGGTGGGGAAATCCAGAGAGCTAGTTCTGACAGGCAGTAGAGAATTGCACAGGCGCAGTGCCCCACGCGCTGCGACAATGGAGATTTCTTAGAGTACGGACCAAACTTCGATTTTGACATCCAGACTTGGTCCTCGACCCCCGAACACGATCCCAACTTAATCCATTCGGCTTTTACTCAAACATCAAAGCTCCAAATCACTCGAATTCATTCCACAACATCTATAAAGCTCGGAATCACTCCTACAAGGCATAAAACACACAATAAGTGCAAACCACTATCAATTAAAGCTCAAATATGAAAGAGTGCAGTGAATTAGAGTGCAATAAATGACTAAAACACGAGATTATAGCCTCCCATCAACACCCCACACTTAACCCATTGCTCGTCCTCGAGATATTAAACTACACTTCAAATAAACATGACCTTTTTCAACAACTCTCATAATTCTTCTCACCAAGAATAATTAAAACAGATTAAGCACTCTAATGTAACATCTTTGCCTCAAGATTTGACTCAAAAGCACCACACACTTTTCACAACCCGCTCACTTACTCTAGCACAGAGGTCAATGACATTACCTTTCCTTCATGAATCAAGTGCCCTCACACAACAATAGAGAGTAGTTCTACACACAATAAAATTTAAGAACAATCAAGTACTCAAGATAGAAAGAATCCACTCACTCTCATAAACAACATTCATATGCCACAAAAGATGTGCCATAGGCTTGCCCATAGTGTACTACTCTACTAATTGAGATCATTCAATCAAGGATCAAGTAGGACTTCATTTGGTTGTAATGTAGGTTGCGATATGGGTAGGATGTATTCAGATATAAGAGTGACTACACCTCCCTAATCACTTTTAATACATACAATTAGCCATTCAAAACCCTACACTTATGTCAAACCAAAACTCCACCCTCACATCAATATACATTAACTCTCTACTTCTTTAAGCATAATTACATCAAGTTACCACTATCAAGGAACATTTTTCACAATCATACACTTATTTTTTCTTTCTTTTTCAATTCAAGTGGCTCTTTCTTTTTCAAAACAATGCATCTTTCTCCTTAGTTCAATAGTTCCACTCAAAGTCCAAACCAACCACCCCATACTTCACTTTTATAAGTTCATAACAAATTCAAGTGCTCACGAGAGGTACATGATTCAAATAGATAGTCAATTCAAACAAATGGTTAGGGCTTGTAATGTAGTTGCCAAAGAAATATGATTACAGGCTCAAACGGATTAACTACGATACATAAAAATTAGGTGGGTAAAAGCATAGAACTGTCTCAACAAATAAACGCCTATTGCCTTCCAAGACTGAATAAAACTACTATTTCGCTTTGCAAACACACGAGGCAAGTTCTAGACATCAAATGCAATGCACAGAATAACACAAAACCTCACCCACACATGGCACATAACTCACTCAGGATTGGACTATCATGACACTCTAGTCAAAGCAGTTAAGCAAAGTTAAGATCAAATAATTTACGGTACTTATACAAGAGTCAAAAACTGAGCCTAAGCGTCACAACTAAAGCACTCACTATTCTCAAAGTATAATAAAGTTAAGAGACATTGTCTTCAATTCAAATCATAGCACAAGGTTTTCTACTCCTAATAAAAATAAAAATTAACTACACCGAGTTCAAACAAAACCCTTGAAAAAGAACCACGGCACAAAGAAAAATCAAGGGGGAATTATTACACTACCTAACAAAAGAAAATCTTTTTGTCTTTTTCTTTCGACTTTACTCCCTCAAGAAACGTGTCGAATAATATCCATCGTCGGAAAAAATCAAAAATGTTATAATTTTCATTGTTTTTTTCAAAAACTATTTCTATCTCTGACTACTACAACTAACAAACACTAAAACTAAAATACTACAACTAACAAAAAGAACTAAACTACTACAACTAACAAAAATAAGACTAAAACTAATATACATTCATACAAATATCCCCCACCCCACACTTTAAGTTGTGGCATGTCCCCATGACACAATTAAAAAGAATAAGGTAACGGGGCCTGAGTCGAAGTCAGGCTCCATTCCTCGCGCCTGAACTAATGCACACATCCATGCGGAAAACTTCTTCTCAACCTTCTTTGGGTACACCCCACACTTTCCTTTCTAGCTCACCGCAACCTTCTCTTTCAAGCCCTTCACGTTCCACTCAGCACTTGCATCTAGTTTGTCCTTTTGTGCCCCCTTTGCTACATTCATCTCAAAAGTCAGAGTCTCCTCACCCACTCTAAGCATGAGTTTTCTCTCGTGTATATCTAGTGTCGCTCTACCCATTGCTAAGAATGGTCTTCCTAGGATGAGGGGGACCTCCTTGTTTTCCTCCATATTCACCACTATTAAATCCATAAGAAATACGAACTTATCCACCCAAACTAACACATCTTCCACTATCCCCTCATGTGTTATAGTCGTTTGGTCTGTCAGCTGCAAAGATATTGGCACCGACCGTATCTCACCAATATTCTTCTCCGGTTTCCTGTAAATAGATAGAGGCACTAAGTTAATTGAGGCACCAGAATCACATAAAGACTTATCAAAAGTAATAGATCCTAAAGAGCAAGGTGTAATAAAACTCCCTAGATCTCCACACTTTTGTGGGAGTTTGTTTTGCAATATCGCGCTGCAATGCTCTGTGAGCTTGACCACTGAGGTCTCTTCTATCTTCCTCTTCTTTGTAAGGATTTCCTTTAAGAACTTGGCATAAGCAGGCATTTGTGAGAGAACTTCTGTGAATGGTAAGTTTACATGAACCTGTTTCAGCACATCCAAAAATCTCCCAAACTGCTTGTCCAGATTTTCTCTATATAGCTTTGAGGGAAATGTAAAACAGGTATATGCTCGCTCTCATCATGTTCCTCCCTTCTCGAGGTTTCTCCCTTCTTATTATTTTTCTCAACTTTTATAAGGCCCTTCTTCTTTTCACAACATCATTCTTCAGCTACTCACCGCTTTCTTTTTCAAGTTTCACATCATGTTGGATCGGGGTGGGATCTTTCAACACTTGCCCACTTCTCAGAGTTACATCATTCACTGTTTATTTGGAATTTCTCTCAGTATCAACGGGGAGAATTCCTGGAGCCCACTCAGATAATATTGTTGCAATCTGTCCCACTTGTCTCTCCAGGTTTCGAAAAGATGTGCCCAACTCTTTAATAGTTGCTCCATGGGCGTCCAGCCTCTCATCTGTCTTGATAATGAAGGCCTTTATTAGACCATCTAGACCAGACTGAATGGGCTGTTGGGACTGAAATTGCTGCCTCTGCTGATTTTGGTATGCTGGATCTCCTTGTCCCTAGGGTCTAGAGTTATTTTGTTGCCAAGCATTCTCAGTACCTCCAGATGAACTCCTGTCATGACCCAAAATCTCACCCGTCGTGATGGCGCCTATCTCGATACTAGGCAAACCGTTAATGTCACTAAACCACAATTTCTTTTAAGTTTAAAAATATAATATTTAAATATAATACAAAATCTACCAAATACAAATACGAATACTCCCCAAAACCTGGTGTCCCTCAGTACATGCGCATCTAATATGAATACAAATCTGCAAAAGTACGGTCTAAAATAGTCTAAGACCAAAATATAGTAATACGGAGATAGATAAGGAGAGACAAGGTCCTATGAAACATGGAAGCTACCTATGAATCTCCGGAAAATTAGTTGTATGGAAGAATCAACACCCGCTATGTCCGGGAACACCTGGATCTGCACACGAAGTTGTGATGACCCAAAATGTCATCTTTATATTTAATAATTAATTATGTATTCTAAGACCTTGCAAAACCCTATTTATCATTCCTCGACTTGCGTGTGCAGTCCGTAAAATTTTCTGGAAAGCTTTTATGTGAAAAATGGATTAAAATATGAATTAGAGCTTTAAAACTCAAATGAGTTGACTTTTGTCAATATTTTGAGCAAACGGACTCGGATCAGTGTTTTGACAGTTTCGGTAGGCCCGTATCGTGATTTGGGACTTGGGCATATTCCCGAAATTTAATTTCGAGGTCCCTATCCCGAGATATTGAATTTTAGTGAAAAATTAAAAGTTTAAGTTCAAATAGTGACCGAATGTCGAATTATATGCAAACGGCCCCGGAATAGAATTTTGATGATTCCAACAGCTCCGTATGGTGATTGTGGACTTAGGAGCGTGATTGGAATTGTATTTGGAAGTCTGTAGTGAAATTACACTTGAAATGGCTAAAATAGGAATTTAAGTTTGGAAGTTTGACCGGGGAGTTGACTTTTTGATATTGGGGTCAGAATCTAGTTCTGAAAATTTTCACAGCTCCGTTATGTCATTTATGATTTGTGTGCACAATTGGAGGTCAATCGGACTTGATTTGATAGGTTTCGACATCGAATGTAGAAGTTGGAAATTCTTGAGTTTCATTAAGCTTGAATTGGGGTGTGATTTGTGATTTTAGTGTTGTTTGACTTGATTTGAGGTTTCAAATAAGTTCGTATGATGTGTTAAGACTTGTTGGTGTATTGGGTTGAGGTCCCGAGGGCCTCGGGTGAGTTTCAGATGGTTAATGGATCAAAAGTGAGACTTAGCTGCCGCAAAAGCTCCTGCGATTTTTCTGCTGGAAATGCTGTCAAAATCGGGCTGCCTGTCAAAATTGGGCTGCCTGTCAAAATTGGGCTCCCTGTCAAAAATCGAGCTCCCTGACAAATCGGGCTCCCTGACAAATCGAGATCCCTGACAAATCGAGCTTCCTGACAAATCGGGCTCCCTAACAAATCGGGCTCCCTGGCAAATCGAACTCCTTGACAAATCGGGCTCCCTGACAAATTGAGCTCCCTGACAAATCGGGCTCCCTGACAAATCGGCCCCCTTCGCAAATCGAGCTCCCTGACAAATCGGTCTCCTTGACGATACAAATCGGGCTCGCTGAAACATCTGTAAGTTATAAAAACAGGGGACTTCGTCCCATTTACCATTTTTGACGAATTGGAGCTTGAGGAATTTTTGAAATCTCATAGAATTTTTTTTTTGAGATTTCGGTGTCGATCCAGAGTCGGATTTGAGTGTAACTGGTATGGTTGAACTCGTAATTGAATGGGTTGTCAAATTGTGTGAGTTTCATCGGATTCCGAGACGTGGGCCCCACAAGCGATTTTTGAGCTAATTTCGGATTTTGTTGAAAAATGTAGTATTTTCTTATGAAATTAATTTTTATAATTTTTGTTGACTGTATCGAATTAATTATGACTAGATACGAGTCGATCGGAGTCGAAAAATCGAGGAAAAAGCATAATACTTGGTTAAATTGGAGCAAGTCGAGGTAAGTGACTTGTCTAACCTTGTGTGGGGGAAATTCCCCCTAGGATTGGTATTGATGTGATTTTTGGAATGTGTTGAAAGTCATGTACACGAGGTGACGAGTGTGTACACGGGCTAAATTTGAAGTATTATATTTTTAAATTGTGTAGATCACTATTGCGCATTTATTAAATTATTTTATCTTGTTATATTCTTCATCATTGATCTGCAATATATACCTTAAATGCGTTTGACCTTTTCCTGCTAATTGTTTTACCTGTTTAGTTGAAACTTGGTTTCTTTTATTCTGTACATTATTTGAAGGTTGATTTTCTTTAAATTAAATATTATTAATATGAAGTATTTGACAATTTTAAATTTGATATTAAAGTAACGTATTAAAGATTTTGAAATATTATTTTCCTGAATTATTTATTCCTGAATAGTTTTATAAGATTTTTGCACTCATTGTGATAGAGCCATGAGCTCTTTATTGTGGAAAAATATTATTGATGATTTATTTTGGCATGAGTTGTGAGCTCTTTATTGTGAAAAAATATATTTGTTGAATTATTTTTGCAAGATAAATTATTTGAGCACTTGAGGTGCAAATTGTGATATATTATGATATTGATACGTATGCGGTGGTATAAGGTCTGGGTATTAAAATGCATACGGTGAGATAAGGGTGGCTTGATATGCGTGACTAGTAGGGGGAACTACTAGAAGTCATGCGGTGTGATAATGATGGTTCGAACGCGGGATGCTATTTTGGGAAAAAACTATTTTCTTTCAAACAAATTGTGAAGGCTCCCGCGGTGAGATAAGGAAATGAGATATTGTGAATTTGTTTATGATTTGGGACTACGAGGCGGTAACTCGGGAGTGCCCTTGTTGATATGGATTTATGGCCGCAGTTGCCTTTGATTATTGTTGTGATTTTCTTAAAGTTGAAAAGAATTCTGTTTTGTTTCTACGAGGTATTTATTTGCCATTATTTGATGTAATTAAATATGACATACTACTTCATTCATTTCCATTATCATTTAATCTTATAATATTGTTTAAACATTTTACCATGCCACTATTTATTCTCCAGTAGGGCCTGACCTGACCTCGTCACTACTCTACCGAGGTTAGGCTTGACACTTACAGGGTACCGTTGTGGTGTACTCATACTACGCTTCTGCACATCTTTTTGTGCAGAGCCAGGTACATCTTATCAGACCACGCATCAGTAAACTAGCTGTACGAGGAGACTTCGAGGTATATCTGCCAGTGTCCGCAGACTCCGGAGTCCCCTTCTATCTTACTATGTTATCTTATTTATTTGCTTTAGACTCTGATGTATAGAGACATAGAGAATAAATTCTTAGAAGCTTGTGACTTATTTCTACCGGGTTTTGGGAGTTGAAATTGTTTTAATTGTAGTTTATTTATTTCAGATATTTAATATTATTCTGCATTGATAGGCTTACCTAGTCTTAGAGACTAGGTGCCATCACGACATCCTACGGAGGGAATTTGGGGTCGTGACAAGTTGGTATCAGAGCTCTAGGTTCATAGGTGTCATGAGTCACAAGCAGGTTTAGTAGAGTCTTGCGGATCGGTACGGAGACGTCTGTACTTATCTTCGAGAGGCTATGGAACTGTTAGGAAATATTCACTTCTTTGATTCCTTATCGTGCGGCATTGATTTAGCTTGAAACATAAATCTTATATTCCTTTGTATCCACTCGTGTATGACATTGCGCACTCAGTATCAGTTGTGCATCGATGATTCGTGATGCCGCAGATGGACTAGGAGGGAGCCAGAGATGCTCAAACATTGCCTCAACGTGTGGTTCCGACTGAAGATGCGAACGTATTGAGAGATCACCCAGTGAATCATGTAGCAGGGTGCAACAGATGTTGGTATATGGTTGATTTATACTAGCTGTGAAGGTTATTATTGTGGATCGTTGGACTGTGACCTATGACTTCGCGCCGAGTGGGGGGAGTCGACTATCAATGGATGGATTGCAGGGTCATGTGTTATGTACGTTTTGCGTTGAAATGTATATATGTGGTACTGAAAGGTTCCCTAAACATTTACACATGTTTAAGGCTTGATATTTTGTAGAGGATAAGGTTGGGACTTGCGGTATGTCCGTCTCCTTAATAATAATATACTTCAGTACCAAAGGAGTTATATAAACAATTCGAAATTTGTAGAAGGTCTACTCAGCGTGGATGTCACAGTTGCGGTATGCTTGTTGACGAGATTCTGGACTATGTGGTTCATGCCAAGATTTGTCTGTATGGAGCTCTACTTTTGTGATCGTTGTGTATAAACAGGGGTAAGGGTTACCCCAAAGAAGAATCGAAGAGTATGTTAAGAAATGGGTCAGCGCAACAGTGTTGAGTCAGCATAACAAAAGAAGAAATTTGCCTAGGGAGAGATAATTCTCCACTGGTGTTCGTGGCAAGACTATGAAGAGGGCAGACCAGCCAATGCAACACCGCCCACTTGGCTCAGTTCTCAGAAATGCTTTTGAAAAAGTTTATTTCCCGGACTCTCCGTAATGCGTGGCGCATAGATTTGAACGGTTGCATCAGGTCATCATAACTGTGTCAAAATATGCCATCAAGTTCAATAAGTTAGCCTGCCATGCTCCTGCTTTGCTTCTTACAGCCAGAGAGCGAGTCCATAGACTCATTAAAGGACTCAATTATGATCGTAAAATTTTGTACTCGGGAGCTACAGGCTGATACTTCATTTCTACTAGTTGTAGAAATTTCAAAGATAATAGAACGTGTTCAGGGTGAGGAAAAAACTTAGGAGACCAAGAGGTCTCGAGGTTCTGGAGGATTCAGTGAATCTACTCTGCAAGTATAAATCATTAGCGCGGGGGCTCGCGCAGTCGGCCAGCCCAGTCCGCACATTGGATTACTCGGGGTGCTCCAGTAAGTTCTTTTAATGCACCACCGACATGAGTTTCCTATAATGGTTATTCCAGTTATCTGGAACCGACTCAGTATGAGCAGCCAAACCCGCAAAGGGGTTGTTATGAATACGGTGATACTAGGCACATCATGAGAAAATTGTCCCAAACTTGGGAGAGACATATTTCATCAAAGCACTCAGGCTACGTGCCCCATTGCAGTTACTACCCCACCCACACGACTAGTTAGGGGTGGAGGACAGGCGGGTAGAAGGCGTCCTAGAGGTGGAGACCCAGCCGTTGATATATTTATTTTA
>AWOL01S0013191.1:14580-34346 GCA_000715115.1 Nicotiana otophora | reverse complement strand
ATATAATATAAAGGAATAATTTCCTTAACTTGATTCGGTTCTCAGTATCGAAACGAGTCCTCCTATGGTGCTCCACTTATGAGTGAGCTTCGTAATTCTATAATCTACTTATGTGTTTACTCCTGTTAGGAGATTCTATGGAGATAACTACGCCTATCATTCCATGTTGGTCACTAATAAGAGCTGCGAGGCTAAATGTGGCTTTCTGTTACTAATTTCGGTAAGTTTTGATGTAATTTACGGATAATTCATTACCAATTGTGAATTATATGCCCTACCGGTGTGGGGTTCATTATGTGTTGTGATTTTATTTAACGAAAATAATTTAAAAGGAGCAAATGGAAAGTTTAGATTGGCATGATGTGCATATTACTTGTGATTTATAACTGAGGACGAGATCCTCGCATTTTAAAATAAACTGATATGTTTAAACAGGGCTACGAGTTGCGATGGAAGTTATATAAGGACGAGATCCTTATGAGAAAAATTCTTGTGTTTAAGTTCCCCCTTGTGAAATCTAATTTATACTATAGTACTAATAGGGAGTCATGCCTGTTAGGCTTATTTGAAAATATTTATATGAAATTCTCTGTGCATACTTGCCAAATTTGTGTTGTAATTATTGAGTTTTAACCTACGAGGTAGGTTCCCGCCCAAGTGATATTAAATGTGACTCATTAATTCGGGTAAATAATTATGAGGTCTTCATGCCTCATGTCTCGTTATAAGTATTGTGAAGGTTTGAAATGAGATTTTTGTTAACGTGAAGTTAATTGACGATTCTGTAATTGATTATGAACAACTATTAAGACCAAATTGACCTAGAAGGGTGCTCCGTTCAGGTGGACCGAAGAATGTGAGGAGAGCTTCCAAAAGCTCAAGACAACCCTGACTACAGTCCCAATATTGGTATTACCTACAGTTCAGGGTCTTATACTGTGTATTGTGACGCGTCGCATATTGGTCTCGGCACGGTGTTGATGCAAGATGGTAGGGAGATTTCCTATGTGTCCAGACAATTAAAAGTACATAGGAAGAATTATCCTATACACAACCTGGAGTTAGAATCTATTGTTCATGCCTTAAAAATTTGGCGACATTATTTGTACGGTGTCCATTATGAGGTCTACACCGATCACCGAAGTCTACAACATGTGTTTAAACAGAAGGATCTTAATTTGCGACAGCGGAGATGGTTGGAGTTGCTTAAGGATTATGATATCACTATTCTCTACTAGGAAGGCCAATGTAGTGCACGATGCCTTGAGTCGTAAGGCGGAGAGTTTGGGTAGCTTAGCATATTTACCGGTAGTAGAGAGGCCTTTAGACTTGGATGTTTAGGCCTTGGCCAACCAGTTTGTTAGACTGAATGTTTCCGAGCCGAGCCGAGTTTTGGCTTGTGTGGGTTCTCAGTCTTCTCTTTATGATCGTGTCAGGGAGCGTCGGTATGATGATCCCTATTTGCTTGTCCTTAAGGATACAGTTTAGCACGGTGATGCCAAGGAAGTCACTATTGGAGATGACGGTGTATTACGGATACAGAGCAGGCTATGTGTACCCAATGTAGATGGCTTGTGTGAGTTGATTCTCCAGGAGGCTTACAGTTCGCGGTACTCCATTCATACGGGTGCTGCAAAGATGTATCAGGACTTGAGACATCACTATTGGTGGAGGCGGATGAAGAAATACATAGTGGAGTATGTAGCTCGGAGTCTAAATTGTCAACAGGTGAAATATGAGCATCAGCGACCGGGTAGATTGCTTCAAAAGTTAGAGATTCCATAATGGAAATGGGAGAGAATCACTATAGATTTCGTTGTTGGGCTCCCACGGACTCAGAGGAAGTTCTATGCAACTTGGGTGATTGTGAATAGATTGACCAAGTCAGCTCATTTCATTCCTGTGATGACTACCTACTCTTCCGAGCAGTTGGCTCGAATCTATATTCGCGAGATTGTCAAACTTCACGGCGTACCAGTATTTATCATCTCTGACTGGGCTATGCAGTTTACATCACGGTTCTGGAGGGCAGTACAGCATGAGTTGGGTACTCGGGTAGAGTTGAGTACAACATTTCACCCTCAGACGGACGGGTAGTCCGAACGCACTATTTAGATACTAGAGGATATGCTTCGTGCATGTGTGATAGATTTTGGGTGTGCTTGGGATCAATTCTTACCATTTGCAGAGTTTGCTTACAACAACAGTTATCAGTAGAGCATTCAGATGGCTCCGTATGAAGCCTTGTATGGTAGGCGGTGCCGGTCTCCAGTGGTTTGGTTTGAACCAGGGGAGGCTAGACTATTGGGTACAAACTTGGTTCAGGATGCCTTGGAAAAGGTTAAGTTGACTTAGGATCGGCTTCGTATAGCCCAATCTAGACAGAAGAGTTATGTGGATTGGAAGGTTTTGTGATGTTGCATTCATGGTTAGTGAGCGGGTATTGCTCCGAGTTGCGCCTATGAAGGGTGTGATAAGGTTCGGGAAGAAGGGCAAGTTGAGCCGTAGGTATGTTGGGCCTTTTGAGATTCTTGAGAGAGTTGGAGAGGTGGCTTACAGACTTGCACTATCACCTAGTCTCTCTGCAGTTCATCCAATATTCCATGTTTCTATGCTTCAAAACTATCACGGCGATCCGTCTCATGTGTTAGACTTCGATTCGGTTCAATTGGACAAGGATCTATCTTATGTTGAGGAACCAGTGGCTATTTTAGATAGGCAGGTTCGAAAAATGAGGTCAAAGAACATTGCTTCCATGAAGGTTTAGTGGAGGGGTCATCCGATCGAAGAGGCGACTTGGGAGACCGAGCATGATATGTGCAGCTGTTATCCACACTTATTCACCAGCTCAGGTACTTTTTCTAACTCCGTTCGAGGACGAACGTTTGTTTTAGAGGTGGAGAATGTGATGACCCAAAATGTCATCTTTAAATTTAATAATTAATTATATGTTCTAAGACCTTGAAAAGCACTATTTATCATTCCTCGACTTGCGTGTGCAGTCCGTAAAATTTTCGGGAAAGTTTTTATGTGAAAAATGGATTAAAATGTGAATTAGAGCTTTAAAACTCAACTGAGTTGACTTTGGTCAACATTTTGAGCAAACGGACTCGGATCAGTGTTTTGATAGTTCCGGTAGGTCCTTATCGTGATTTGAGACTTGTGCATATTCTCGAAATTTAATTCAGAGGTCCCTATCCCGAGATATGGAAATGTGATGAAAAATTAAAAGTTTAAGTTCAAATAGTGACCGGATGTCGAATTATGTGCAAACGATCCCAGAATAGAATTTTGATGATTCCAACAGCTCCGTATGGTGATTGTGGACTTAGGAGCATGATCGAAATTTTATTTAGAAGTTTGCAGTGAAATTAGGCTTGAAATGTCTAAAATAGGAATTTAAGTTGGAAGTTTGACCGGGGAGTTGACTTTTTGATATCAGGGTCGGAATCCAGTTTTGAAAATTTTCACAACTCCGTTATGTTATTTATGACTTGTGTGCAAAATTTGAGGTTAATCGGACTTGATTTGATAGGTTTCGACATCGAATGTAGAAGTTGGAAATTCTTGAGTTTCATTAAGCTTGAATTGGGGTGTAATTTGTGATTTTAGCGTTGTTTGACTTGATTTGAGGTTTCAAATAAGTTCGTATGATATTTTAGGACTTATTGGTGTATTGGGTTGAGGTCTCGAGGGCCTCGGGTGAGTTTCGGATGGTTAACAGATCAAAAGTGGGACTTAGCTGCTGCAAAAGCTGCTGCAAGTTTTCTGCTGGAAATCCTGTCAAAATCGGGCTGCCTGTCAAAATCGGGCTACCTGTCAAAATCGGACTGCCCATCAAAATCGGACTGCCTATCAAAATCGGGCTCCCTGTCAAAAATCGAGCTCCCTGACAAATCGAGATCCCTAAAAAATCGGGCTCCCTAACAAATCGAGCTTCCTGACAAATCGGGCTCCCTGACAAATCGAGCTCCCTGACAAATCGGGCTCCCTGGCAAATCGAGCTCCCTGACAAATCGGGCTCCCTGACAAATCAAGCTCCCTGGCAAATCGAGCTCCCTGACAAATCGGGCTCCCTCACAATCGGGCGCCCTTTACAAATCGGGCTCCCTGGCAAATCAGGCTCGCTGAGAGATCTGTAAGTTATAAAAACAAGGGGACTTCGTCTCATTTGCCATTTTTGACGAATTGGAGCGTGAGGAATTTTTGAAATCTCATAGAAACGAATTTTTGAGATTTCGGTGTCGATCCAGAGTTGGATTTGAGTGAAACTGGTATGGTTGGACTCGTAATTGAATGGGTTGCTGGATTTTGTGAGTTTCGTCGGATTCCGCGATGTGGTCCCCACGGGCGATTTTTGAGCTAATTTCGGATTTTATTGAAAAATATAGTATTTTCTTATGTAATTGATTTCTATAATTGTCGTTGACTGTATCAAATTAATTATGACTAGATACGAGTCGATCGGAGTCGGAAAATCGAGGAAAAAGCATAATACTTGGTTACATTGGAGCAAGTCGAGGTAAGTGACATGTCTAACCTTGCGTGAGGGAAATTTCCCCTAAGATTGGTATTGATGTGATTTTTGGAATGTGTTGAAAGTCGTGTACACGAGGTTACGAGTGTGTGCACGGGCTAAATGTGAAATATTATATTTTTAAATTGTGTAGATCACTGTTGCGCATTTATTAAATTATTTTATCTTGTTATATTCTTCATCATTGATATGAAATATATACCTTAAATTTGTTTAACCTTTTTCCTGCTAATTATTTTACCTGTTTAGCTGAAACTTGGTTTCTTTTATTCTGTGCATTATTTGAAGGTAGATTTTCTTTAAATTAAATATTATTAATATGAAGTATTTGACAATTTTAAATTTGATATTGAAACAATGTATTAAAGATTTTGAAATTTTGTTTTCCTCAATTATTTATTCCTGAATATTTTTGTAAGATTTTCGTACTCATTGTGACGGAGCCGTGAGCTCTTTATTGCGGAAAAATATTATTGATGATTTATTTTGGCATGAGCCGTGAGCTATTTATTGTGAAAAAATATTATTGTTGAATTATTTGTGCAAGTTAAATTATTTGAGCACTTGAGGTGCAAATTGTGTTATATTATGATATTGATACGCATGCGGTGGTATAAGGTCTGGGTATTAAAACGCATGCGGTGAGANGGAGCCGTGAGCTCTTTATTGTGGAAAAATATTATTGATGATTTATTTTGGCATGAGCCGTGAGCTATTTATTGTGAAAAAATATTATTGTTGAATTATTTGTGCAAGTTAAATTATTTGAGCACTTGAGGTGCAAATTGTGATATATTGTGATATTGATACGCATGCGGTGGTATAAGGTCTGGGTGTTGAAACGCATGCGGTGAGATAAGGGTGGCTTGATACGCGTGGCTAGTAGGGGAACTACTAGAAGTCATGCGGTGTGATAAGGGTGGCTAAAACGCGGGATGCTATTTCGGAAAAAATATTTTCTTTAAAATAAATTGTGAAGGCTCCCGCGGTGATATAAGAAAATGAGATATTGTGAATTTATTTATGATTTGGGACTACGAGGCGGTACCTCGGGAGTGCCCTTGTTGATATTGATTTATGGCCGCAGTTGCCTTTGATTATTGTTGTGATTTTCTTAAAGTTGAAAAGAATTCTGTTTTGTTTCCACGAGGTATTTATTTGCCATTATTTGATGTAATTAAATGTGTCATACTACTTCATTCATTTCCATTGTCATTTTATCTTATAATATTGTTTAAACATTTTACCATGCCATTATTTATTCTCCAGTAGGGCCTGACCTGACCTCGTCACTACTCTATCGAGATTAGGCTTGGTACTTACTGGATACTGCTGTGGTGTACTCATACTATGCTTCTGCACATCTTTTTGTGCAGATCTAGGTACATCTTATCAGACCATGCATCAGTAAACTAGTTGTACGAGGGGGCTTCGAGGTATATCTGCCAGCGTCCTTAGACTCCGGAGTCCCCTTCTATCTTACTATGTTGTCTTCCTTATTTGCTTTAGACTCTGATGTATAGAGACATAGAGAATAAATTCTCAGAAGCTTGTGACTTATTTCTACCGGGTTTTGGAAGTTGAAATTGTTTTAATTGTAGTTTATTTATTTTAGATATTTAATATTATTCCACATTGATAAGCTTACCTAGTCTTAGAGACTAAGTGCCATCACGACATCCTACGGAGGAAATTTGGGGTCGTGACAAGTTGGTATCAAAGCTCTAGGTTCATAGGTGTTATGAGTCACAAGCAGGTTTAGTAGAGTCTTGCGGATCGGTACGGAGATGTATGTACTTATCTTCAAGAGGCTATGGAACTGTTAGGAAGTATTCACTTCTATGATTCTTTATCGTGCGGCATTGATTTAGCTTGAAACATATATCTTATAATCCTTTGTATCCACTCGTGTATGACATTGCACACTCGGTATCAGTTGTGCGTCGATGGTTCCTGATGCCGCAGATAAACTAGGAGGGAGCCAGAGATGCTCAAACATTGCCTCAACTTGTGGTTCCGATTGAAGATGCGGACGTATTGAGAGATCACCCAGTGAATCATGTAGCAGGGTGCAACGGAGTTTGGCATATGGTTGATTTATACGAGTTGTGAAGGTTATTTTTGTTGATCATTGGACTGTGACCTATGATTTCGCACTGAGTGGGGGGAGTCCACTATCAATGGATGGATTGCGGGGTCATGTGTTATGTCAGCTTTGAGTTGAAATGTATATATGTGGTATTGAAAGGTTCCCTAAATATTTACATATGTTTAAGGCTTGAGATTTTATAGAGGATAAGGTTGGGACTTGCGGTATGTCCGTCTCCTTAATAATCATATACTTCAGTACCAAAAGAGTTATATAAACAACTCTAAATTTGCAGAAGGTCTACTCAGCGTGGATGTCAGAGTTGCGGATTTTGGGGTGCTTCGGAGGAAGTACACATGTTGACGAGATTCTGGACTATGTGGTTCATGCCAAGCTTTGTCTGTATGGAGCTCTACTTTTGTGATCGTTGTGTATAAACAGGGGTAAGGGTTACCCCAAAGAAGAATCGAAGAGTATGTTAAGAAATGGGTCAGCTCAACAGTGTTGAGTCAGCATAACAAAAGAAGAAATTTGCCTTGGGAGAGATAATTCTCCACCAGTGTTTGTGGCAAGACTATGAAGAGGGCAGACCAGCCAATGCAACATGGCCCACTTGGCTCAGTTCTCAGAATGCTTTTGAAAAAGTTTGTTTCCAGGTCTCTCCGTAATGCGTGGTGCATAGGGTTGAACGGTTGCGTCAGGTCATCATGACGGTGTCAGAATATTCCATCAAGTTCAATAAGTTAGCCCGTCATACTCCTACTTTTCTTCCTACAGCCAGAGAGCGAGTCCACAGACTCATTAAAGGACTCAATTATGATCATAAAATTTTGTACTCGGGAGCTACAAGCTGATACTTGATTTCTACTAGTTGTAGAAATTTCAAAGATAATAGAACGTGTTCGGGGTGAGGGAAAAGGAAATAACTTAGGAGACCAAGAGGTCTCGAGGTTCTGGAGGATTCAGTGAATTCTACTCTGGAAGTATAAATCATTAATGCGGGGGCTCGGGCAGTCGGCCAGCCCAGTCCGCACATTGGATTACTCGGGGTTCTCCAGTAAGTTCTTTTAATGCACTACCGACATGAGTTTCCTACAATGGTTATTCCAGTTATTTGGCACCGTCTCAATATGAGCAGCCAGACCCGCAAAAGGGTTGTTATGAACACGGTGATGCTAGGCACATCATGAGAAAATTGTCCCAAACTTGGGAGAGACATATTTCATCAAAGCACTCAGGCTACGTGCCCCATTGCAGTTACTACATCACCCACACTACTAGTTAGGGGTGGAGGACAGGCGGGTAGAAGGCGTCCTAGAGATGGAGACCCAACCGTTGATATATTTATTTTACGGTATGGTGAAGGTCGCTAAATCAGATGGTGTCATTACAGGTACGACCTCGATTTAATATAAAGGAATAATTTCCTTAACTTCATTCAATTCTCAGTATCGAAACGAGTCCTCCTATGGTGCTCCACTTATGAGTGAGATTCGTAATTCTATAATCTACTTATTTGTTTACTCCTGTTGGGAGATTCTATGGAGATAACTACGCCTATCATTCCATGTTGGTCACTAATAAGAGCTGTGAGGCTAAATGTGGCTTTCTGTTACTCATTTCGGTAAGTTTTGATGTAATGTACGGATAATTCATTACAAATTGTGAATTATATGCCTTACCGGTGTAGGGTTCATTATGTGTTATGATTTTATTTAACGGAAATTATTTAAAAGGAGCAAATGGAAAGTTTAGATTGGCACGATGTGCATATTACTTGTGATTCAGCACTGAGGACGGGATCCTCGCATTTTATAATAAATTGATATATTTAAACCGGGATACGAGCTGCGATGGAAGTTATATAAGGACGAGATCCTTGTGAGGAAAATTCTTGTGTTTAAGTTCCCCCTTGTGAAATCTAATTTGTACTATAGTACTAATAGGGAGTCATGCCTGGTAGGCTTATTTGAAAAATTGTATTTGAAATTCTCTGTGCATACTTGCCAAATTTGTGTTGTAATTATTGAGTTTTAACCTACGAGGTAGGTTCCCGCCCAGGTGACGTTAAATGTGACTCATTAATTCGGATAAATAATTATGAGGTCTTCATGCCTCGTGTCTCGTTATCAGTATTATGAAGGTTTGAAACGAGGTGTTTGTTAACATGAAGTTAATTGACGATTCTGTAATTGATTATGAACAACTATTAAGACCAAATTGACCTAGAAGGGTGCTCCGTTCAGGTGGACCGAAGAATGTGAGGAGAGCTTCCAAAAGCTCAAGACAAACCCGACTACAACCCCAATAGTGGTATTACCTACAAGTTCAGGGTCTTATACTGTGTATTGTGAGGCGTCGCATATTGGTCTCGGCGCGGTGTTGATGCAAGACGGTAAGGAGATTGCCTATGCGTCCAGACAGTTAAAAGTACATGGGAAGAATTATCATGTACACAACCTTGAGTTAGCAGCTATTGTTCATGCCTTAAAGATTTGGCGGCATTATTTGTACGGTGTCCATTGCGAGGTCTACACCGATCACCGAAGTGTACAACATCTATTTAAACATAAGGATCTTAATTTGCGGCAGCGGAGATAGTTGGAGTTGCTTAAGGATTATGATATCACCATTCTCTATCATCCTGGGAAGGCCAATGTAGTGGACGATGCCTTGAGTCGTAAGGCGGAGAGTTTGGGTAGCTTAGCATATTTACCCGTAGCAGAGAGGCCTTTAGCCTTAGATGTTCAAGCTTTGGCCAACCAGTTTGTTAGACTGGATGTTTCCGAGCTGAGTCGAGTTTTGGCTTTTGTGGGATCTCAGTCTTCTCTTTATGATTGTACCAGGGAGCGTCAGTATGATGATCCCCTTTTTCTTGTCCTTACGGATACAGTTCAGCACGGTGATGTCAAGGAATTCACTATTGGTGATGACAGTGTATTATGAATGTAGAGCAGGCTCTGTGTACCCAATGTAGATAGCTTGCATGAGTTGATTCTCCAGGAGGCTCACAATTCGCGGTACTCCATTCATACGGGTGCTGCAAAGATGTATCAGGACTTGAGACATCACTATTGGTGGAGGTGGATGAAGAAAGACATAGTGGAGTATGTAGCTCGGTGTCTAAATTGTCAACAGGTGAAATATGAGCATCAGCGACCGGGTGGATTGCTTCAGAAGTTAGAGATTCCAGAATGAAAATGGGAGAGAATCACTATGGATTTCGTTGTTGGGCTCCCACTAACTCAGAGGAAGTTCTATTAAGCTTGGGTGACTATGGATAGATTGACCAAGTCAGCTTATTGCATTCCTGTGATGACTTCCTACTCTTCCGAGCAGTTGGCTCGAATCTATATTCGCGAGATTGTCAAACTTCATGGCGTACCAGTATCTATCATCTCTGATCGGGGTATGCAGTTTACATCACGGTTCTGGAGGGCAGTACAGTGTGAGTTGGGTACTCGGGTAGAGTTGAATACAACATTTCACCCTCAGACGGACGAGTAGTCCAAATGCACTATTCAGATACTAGAGGATATGCTTTGTGCGTGTGTGATAGATTTTGGGGGTGCTTGGGATCAGTTCTTACCATTTGCGGAGTTTGTTTACAACAACATTTATCAGTAGGGCATTCAGATGGCTCCGTATGAAGCCTTGTATGGTAGGTGGTGCCAGTCTCCAGTGGGTTGGTTCGAACCAGGGGAGACTAGACTATTGGGTACAAACTTGGTTCAAGATGCCTTGGAAAAGGTTAAGTTGATTCAAGATCGGCTTTGTACAGTCCAATCTAGACAGAAGAGTTATGTGGATTAGAAGGTTCGTGATGATGCATTCATGGTTGGTGAGCGGGTATTGCTCCGGGTTTCTCCTATGAAGGTTGTGGTGAGGTTCGAGTTAAGGGCAATTCAACAAGTACGCGACCTCTGTGGGTCCCAACTGTACTATCACATAGCCTAAGCATGATTTTTAACATGACTTACAGTCAAATTTTATCAACACATAGAGAGCATATAGCTAACAACAAATTATTCAACTTTACAGTTTTCCCGAGATGGGCCAAGTCACAATTCCCTCGGTGCACGCCCACACGCCCGTCACCTAGCATATGTGTCACCTCCAAAATAATCACATTATACCAAAATCTGGGGTTTCATACCCTCAGGACCAGATTTAAAACTGTTACTTACCTCAAACCGTGTAATTTTTTATTTTGCTATGCCCTTTTCACAAGAATTGGTCTCCGAAAGCTTCGTATCTAGCCATAATTAATTCGATTCAGTCAATACCAATTATTGTAATTAATTCCATAAGGAGATACTAATATTTCCAATAAAATCCGAAATTAACTCAAAATTGCACGTGGGGCCCACGTATCGGAACACGACAAAAGTTACAGAATAGGAACGTTCATCCAACCACGAGTCCAACCATACAAATTTCACCAAAATCCGACACCAACTCGATCCTCAAATATTCAATTAAAGCCTATGAAGATTTCTACCATTTTCAACCCAATCCTTACCCATTTGAACTTAACAATCTTTCCACAACCTTATTGGTATGTATACATAATACTCTTACACCCAAGAATCATACTATAAATTACCCATTTTTACTCCAAACCCGAAATTGAAGAATTGAGGAAAGAAATTCCTACCTCTTTGAAGCCCTAGCAAGATCCTTGTGAAATCTTCAAACCTTGAACAAGAATTGATGGATAAATGACTAAGTCTTCACTTTCTCTCTCTACAATTCTCTCACCTCTCTCCAAAATATCAGATTTTGGCTAAAAAATGAGCTTCAAGGGCTATAAATCGAAGTTGGGTCGGGTCAAAAATTAGAAAGAATGGAAGCTCCGACGCAGTTATGCGGTCGCATATGCGATCGCATAACAGGTATGCGGTTCGCATACCGGCCGCATAATTTGGCCTCCAAGGTTGGCCTTTACTGACTTGGTCTGCGGTCATTATGTAGTCTGCATACTTGTTCTGCGGTCGCATAGTGCACCACAGATTTTTCTCAAATCTTTCCCCTCTCCTGGTCCACTTTGCGACCATTATGCGGTCCGCAGAGTGATTCTGCGACCGCATAGTGGTCGCAGAAATGACCCTTTCCTTATAAAATTTTCCTTTACACATCGATGCATTGTTCAACCCAAAAGGTCCGAGCCACGAGAAATTTCTACAATTTTTGTACTAATTGATCTACCTCGGCACCACCAAATATTATTTTCCTTAGCAAAATTTCTCTGGGGTCGTTACACATAAGTCAACATCCGATCAACCCTTTCAACTTGAATTCTAAACCTTGGAACCATACCCAAACCAATTACCCCGGCAGCCAAATAACAACTGTAATTCACAATTTGAGCAGTAAATGGAAAAACAGGATTATAATACTCAAAACGACCAGCTGGGTCGTTACAACTCCATGAAATATCGGGGTGCTTCTGACCCATTGCATTGAAATTGTAGTTTTCCACAACATTTACTTCCTAAATTGAGGCTTGACACTCATGGGTAGGGTGTCCTCTTCCACATATATTACAAGCTGCATGAGGCTCATTTTGTATCGAGGCTAAGGTCAGCTTTCGTATTTGTTTAGCCATAGCATCCAGTTGAACCTGAACCGATGTATTAGCATTAACTTGGTGAACACCACTTGATCTTCTTCTTTTAGCACTCTCAGAGGGCCACTGATTTGCATCTTCAGATAACTCATCAAAAGTTGTAACTATCTCCTCCGGAATTTTCTTCATCAACGGGCCTCCATTGCTCAATGTTCCACGCGAGTATGGTGTCAATCCATCCCAAAAGTCCTGGAGTTGCTACTAGAGTTCAATTCCGCTATGTTGACACTTTCGAACAATCTCCATAAACCTCTCCCACGCTTTAAAAATAGTTTCAGTATCTTTCTGGCAGAAGTTATGAATTTCTTTTCTAAACTTGCCCATCTTCGCTGAGGAGAAATATTTATCAAGGAATATTTTGGTCATCTCCTCCCATGTTTAAGAGAAAAGGGGAATTCCCTTAATTACGATACATCTTGTGACACACCATCTTATTAAAAGGTGTTCATAATCTCCTCGAAGTCCATTAGATGTGTGTTTGGATCTTCGTTTGGCTTCCCTCTGAAGACACATCAATTCTGAAGGGTTTGAAGTAACCCTTGCTTCAACTCAAAATTGTTTGTTGCAATTGGAGGTGGTCTAACACTTGATAAACCTTGATTGTAGACCGGTCTAGCATAATCGTCAAGTGGTCTCCCAGTCCCAAAAGCTATATTTCCGAACCGATCTACAACCAAGGGTTGATTTTGAGCAATTCTCCGATCCCTGTCTTCTTCGTAGATAATCTGTGCATCTCTAATAGCTACTTCCTCAGCATCCCGTGCAACTTGTTCTCTTTGTTGGGCTGCTTCTCCCGTAGCCAAATCTACATTATCCTCACCTTTTCCAACCATAAGTTCTTTGGTTGAGTATTGCCCAACCTTTTCTAATGTCTCGGTGAGATTTCTTTCCTTCCTCAGCTATCGCAGTTGTTTTTCAATTTCTGGCTCGGATGGTAGCACTTCCTTCGCAGATGTTCGAGTCATGCACCAATCTTAACATGTAACCTGGGCATAGTCAAAGAACACCAATCGTAAAAAAGAGAAAAATAAAATTAAATATAAAAGAAAAACAATTCCTGAATTAACACTACAAACTATTTCAAACTCTGTTGATTGCCAATCCCCGGCAACGGCGCCAAAATTTGACAAGCTCGAAATGCACACCTAAATTTTTCTTGCTAATTAAATATAGTATAGTATAATATCGTATCCACAAGGATTGGATTTAAATAGTGTTCTTGTAGTTTCTAGCTTGGTTGCTATCCAAGATGATCAACAATTGATATTATAAGATGTCTAACTAAAATTAACTAAGAAGCTAAAGTTATTCACTAATGACAATCGAGACAAAGGTAAGCAAGGAAGTTATCAGTGGGAGAAAGTAGGGGTTGATAGGATAGGTGCAAGATAATTGTTCAGGATCGAACTCTAGATAATTCACTTCTAATGTTCAAGTGAATCTCTCGAATTCACTCAATTATTAGTTCAAACGTTCAGCAAAACTCCTCTCTCGATTAAGTCTTAACCTCACAAGATGAACCAATTTAAGCCCGTGAAGATATGCAAGAATGCGTAGTGGATTGGTCTTTAGGAGAACCTCTATCGATTATCTTTCTACTAGGTTTAATCAATGATTCAACTAGCCTCTTTCTATTACTAAGAAGAATTAATAAACTCAACCAACAATGTAATGCAAAGATATCACAAGTTATGTGTCTCTCGATTACATGAACAAGTGAATATAGGTGTAACAATTAAATAATCCAAAAATGTTTCAATACATAAAAACTAGAGTTATAATCCATAAACAATCATCAATACACCAGATCCATCAAACCCTTAAGAGAACTACTCCATAGATATGGAGCAATTCATCACAAATATAGTTAAAGTAATAGAAAACGTAAATTCGATCCAAACTCGAGTCTTGAGTGAGGAAGGAATGGTGAAATCCTTGTGCTCGTGTTCTTCTAACTCCTCCTTAGCCTCCTTAGGTCGAATATGAGTCAAAAGTTCAGAAAATAAAGTTTTCCCATATATTTATACCAAGTAGGGTCGGGCCCAGACAAAACTACCTTCTCCTAGCCGAAATAGGATTTGCACTCTTTATACGCACCATGCGGGACATTGGTGGGGAAATCCAGAGAGCTAGTTCTGACAGGCATCAGAGAATTACACAGGCGCGGTACCTCACGCGTCGCGGCAGTGCAGATTTCTCAGAGTACGGACCAAAGTTCAAGTTTTGACATCCAGATTTGGTCCTTGACCCCCAAACACTATCTCGGCTTAATCCCTTAGGCTTTTACTCAGACTTCAAATCTCAAAATCACTCGAGTTCATTCCACAACATCTACATAGCTCGGAACCACTCCTAAAAGGCATAAAGCACACAATAAGTGCAAAACACTATCAATTAAAGCTCAAATACAAATAAAGTGCAGTGAATTAGAGTGCAATAAGTGACTAAAATACGACAGTATAGCCTCTCATCAAGCTCATGCTTGACTTTGTTCATATCCTTCTTTAAGAATCTTACCAGTTCATCCCTCTTATACAACTTATCTTTCATTTTTCCTACATTTTCTTCTAAAATGAGTTGTGATCAGCTGTATTTTTGTCTATTCCTAATTTCAATTTTAGATTTTCAGATCTAAGTACTAGGACAGTTGAATCAAGTACATGAACCCGGTTCTTCAACATAGTAGTTTCACTTTTAGTTTCACAAGCCCTAAATTCCAGGTTTTTGCACTTGGCTTTCAAAATCACACATTCTTTTGACAGCTGTTCCTTTTCATTATTCGCATCCTTAGATTCATCAATTAGTTCCAGTAATAACTCAGATAATATTTCTTTAGACAAAAATTTAATCTTGTCTTTGAGATGAAAGACACTTACCTTAGTTTTTTCATCAGATTCTCCAATGGCCATAAGTGCTCGTTCCTCATCATCATCATCATCATCTGAGCTTTCATCTAAGCTTTCTCCCCAAGTCGCGGCCATAGTTTTGGTTGATCCTTTGTTGTTGCTTTTCTTGGGTTAAACTTGTTCCTTCTTCATGTTCCTTCGTTTAGCTCTTTCTTTCTTCCATTCAATATCCGACAAAGGACAGCTTTTGATCATGTGATCAGTTTTTCCACACTTGTAGCAGTCATCATTGGTTTGCTTCTCCAGAGTTTTTGCCTTGGTTTAGCTTCCACTTCTTAAAGAACCCTTTCCTCTCCTTAGGTACTTCTTGAAATCTTTGGTGATCATTGCCATTTCATCATCTTCCAGATCAGAACCTTCAGTGATTCTGAGTTCCAATCTCCTTTCCTTCTTAGATATCCATTTTCATGGTTTGTCTCCTAAGTTCATAGGCAATGAGATTCCCAATCAATTCATCTAGTGGGAGAGTGGAAATATTCTTTGATTCCTGGATGGTAGTGATCTTTCTCTCCCAAGTGATTGGCAAGACCCTAGTGAGTATCGTTTGGACTCTTTCTTCTTCAAGGATAATCCTTCCAAGAGATTTTAGTTTATTTGTCAATGTAGTGAACCTTGTGTACATCTTCTGAATGATTTCTCCATCCTTTATAACAAAGTTCTCATACTGAGAATACAGTAGAGTTCCTCTAGATCTTTTCACCTGAGTTGTTCCTTCATGAGCCACTTCTAGTGTGTCCCAAATTTGCTTAGAAGTGGAACAACCTTGGATTCTGTTGTACTTATCTGGACCTAGCCCACAAACAAACCATTTCTTGGTTTTAGCATTCTTCTCCCACTTCTTCAAGTCCTCGGCATTGCAATTCGCTCTTGTCTTTGGAACATCTACCCCTTTAGTATTTTTCTTCAAGGTAACCAGTGGATCATCAGTGACAATGTTCCATAGCTTATAGTTCTCTCCTTGAATGTGATCTCTCATTTTGTTCTTCCACAAAGAGTAGTACTGGCCATTAAAGAGTGGTGGCCTAGCAGTGGATTGTCCTTCCCAATTTTCAGGTGGTGCATTCATCTTGATCTTCTCCTAAGGTGTTAGCCTCTTCAAGGATAACCCACTCTGATACCAATTGATATTTTATACTTCAATACCATACAAGTGGGGGTAATTTGTAGTGTCCAATGTTTTGCATGCACAAAGGACCTAGTTCTTATATGTGTTCGTTATACTACGGTTGCGGAATAATAAATACAGAAATTAAAGAACACAGTATTTTTACTTAAAAAACACCTAGCTCAAAAGGTGAAAAAACCACGACCCGCTACATAGTAGGATTGTTTCCAACATTTCACTAAATCACTGAGCCAAAACAGCGTTTACAAAACTCTTGTAAACCTAAGAATTACCTCTAACCTTTTGTGGCAACCAGCCTCAAGCTATTGCGACAATCTTTAAATTAACTCTAACTTGAATACTACAACTCAAAATACTTAGTACAAATACTTCTAGATAAAGCTGAAAGGTACAACTCAAAAGCTCTACTACAATTGAACTAGAATAAAAGACAGATACTTGGAACTGGTTCTTCTATCTGGTTCATGTAGCTTCAGGTTCGCACACTTGAATCACATAGGAATTGCTTGCAAAATGCCTTATTATTTTGCTCTCAACTCTCGTTTAACTTCAACGTTTGTGCGTACCTGTAAAATGAGAATATCCCAAAATATATAGAGTTAGTAGAATAGAAAATAGCTAGAATTCCAATGATATACTCTTCCTTGGTGGAAGAGTTCTAGTTATCTTCAACTTCTAACTCCTCCCTTATCTAGAATAGAGTTCTCTTCGAGTAAGGAGTCTTGCTCCTTATCATTTATGCAACATTTTCGTTCAGGAGATATCAGATATAACCACTTAAGCTTATCTCCTTCACGTGCATGCCTTGTGCTTGAATCTGCCCATATTTGTATACACTGTGTATGGACCTGGTTCATGCATATGTTTCTTTGTCAATCATCAAAAGAAATTTACTCAGGCCAACAAAGAGAAATAATATAAAAAGAATAGTACTTAATATATCTGAAAAAGAAGAATAATATAAAACTAAAAAAGTTACATTAACTTCTAATTACACATTGTAATTACTACTAATTCCCACCTCCTTCCCCTATGAATACAGTTACACCCCTTAAATTACACTCAATTCTATGCTGACCAAGTAATTACTTGGCCAGAAACACGCTAAACTATATAATCACACCCAATAACATAGAAACTAAATTCCTATATGGCTTTTGAAATATGCTCTTAGTCCCAAGCCCGCTAAAAAGGGGTTAACTTAGAACAATGTTTTAGTGTTGTTGATATCTAGGTATAGTGCTTCTTCCCCTATGCTGCCTATTAGTGCTAGCAGAGTATGATTGAACAAGTAATATAGAACTTCTAGGCATAACCTTTAGCTTAATACGAGAATGGAAAATTAAAGCATAGCATCTGAGGTTGCATTAATCTAGGATATACTATGGAAGAAATTATTCTATTTTCAAACTTTACATCCAAAAGTGTAGATTTTGTTTTTTTTTTTAAAAAGTTCTCGAATCACGTATTTTTTTCCTAGTAAATCTGAGAGGAATGAAAAAATAAGAAACAAAAAAGAATCAAATCCATCATTTTTGTACTAAGTAAATACCTCTTTTTCTTCTTAAATTGATGAAATTACTCGTAATAAGATATTAGTTACAATTAAAAAGATCGTATCAATGTATAGGTCCCAATTCATTCTAGATTTCTTCTTATTATCTCTCGTTTGAAAAAGATTGCACAAAGAAAATAATTGTAAAGCACAAAATAACACAAAAACTTTTTTTTTTTAAAACAATAAAAATAGAAGATACGACTCCTTTTATTCCAGTTGTTCCTTTTGAAAAAGATTTCTTAACACAGTTTAGAAAGAATAAAAAGCTAATGGTTTCAGATTTTGCTAATTTTGATTATGAACTCTGTATTTTGCTTGTTTGGCGAAAATGTGGAAACTAAAAGTGATTATTCAAAAAAATAAAAGCTATTTATTCTGGAGAGTTGTGGTGTTTGGCAAAACTTTTATAGAAAAATGAGTAATTAAAAGTAACATAAACATAAATTTATAACTTCTCTTCGGAAGTTGATGTATAAGTGAAAAAATTAATTTTCTTAGGACAAAATATCCTTATAAAAAAAAATTATATTTACTAATCCTCCCTTCTTAATATAACCCATTTTAGCCATAAATACAAGCTGTATATATTTATCACAACTAGCCATCATTTACAATCATTACCATTAACCACTACTAATCGTCACTAACAATCACCATTATCAGTTATCGTCAACCTCCTCTATCAGTTGTCGCTACCATATTAATTACCACCATTCATCACAATTATCAGTTTCTACCACCACCATCCATCACAATTATCAGTTTCTACCACCACCATCAACCATTAGAGTTAACTACTACTACCAGCGTTGCTATCACCACTAGCTATATCCTACAACCACTATCTTTAGCCATCACTATCACTGACCACCAAATAAAATTAATTTATTTAATATTTTATTGATATGTATTATATTAATTTTGAATTCTATAATTATTAATTTTGATAAAGATAAATTATATGCATTCAGATGTGAGAAAATAAATCTCTCATCTTAATTATTTAGTATTCGGATCTTATAGTATTTTAATATTAAGATGTATATTCAAATTCAGACGTCCTAATCTTAAATTCTTAATATACATCTTTATATTTAATATATATTCAGATTCAGACGTTTCAATTTTAATAAAAACAAACGAAATCTAAGTCTTTCATATTAAATATTAAGCAATTAATTAACTATTTAAAATATTTATTATATAGTGAATCTTTAAAGAGAGATTTGCACAAAAGTCTAACCAACACACCATATTGCACTTACGGATTTATAAAAAACATCATCAATTTAAGTTGGTCCCTAATTCAGTTTACGATTGTGATTTGCACTTATGGTGTGTTTGGTATGAAAAAAGATATTTTTCAGAAAATATTTTTCAATTTTTTCATGTTTGGTTAGCTTAAATATTTTGAAAAATGGTTTTCTCATAAACTCACTTTCCTCCAATTGGAGGAAAATTATTTCTCTGTCAAATGAAGGGAAATATTTTTCAATACTCTTTTTCAACCTAACCTTCCCCACCCTATTCCCCATCCCCACCAACCTCCTGTCCCGCCCACCCCTACTTAGTTATGGAGCACAAATTTCAACGCCATTTTGCGTGAAAAAGTAAAGCAACACAGAGGCGAATTCAGGATTAAAATCCTATGAGTTCAATTTTAAGATTTTTAACATTGAACATATTATATTTTTAAAGTTATGGGTTCATATCTTTTATTTTTGCAATTTTAATGAATTTTTACATACAAATTTTTACTCCGCGTCGAAAGTTATGGGTTCAGTTGAACCCGTAGCTAGTACGCTACATCCACCTCTGAAGCAACACATTGGTCCCTTTGGGTTTCTGTGAATTTTTAAAAGAATAATTAAATTCTTGAAAAAATAGAGTACTGAAAACATTAGGTATTTGGGTTTGGGGG
>AWOL01S0013189.1:42635-56563 GCA_000715115.1 Nicotiana otophora | reverse complement strand
ATATAGGTCAAACGTTTTGTTTTTAATATTCATCGATACATCTAAGTAAGTTATAAGTCGATGAATCAATTTACAAATAGCATGTTATATATAGTATATGTTAGTATATTCATTATTTGTATTACAAAAGTGTTAACGAATTACATTTATATTATTTAGATAGTAAATATAAAAGTAATTCGAAAGTTTGATCAATGTTGACGTAATAACCGACCAACTTTGGTCGGTTATTTTGCAGAAAATAACGATTACCGACCAAAGTTGGTAGGTAAATGCTTCCCCTACATTAACCGACCAACGTTGGTCGGTAATTTTAAATATAAATTCTTAAATATTATAAAATATTTTAAATAATAAAATAAGTATTAAAATTTAAAAAATTGGATCCAGTTGGTCGGTAATCCAAAATTTTCTTGTCTGACCAGCTGGGTCAATTCGTTGACCAATTTACCGACCAACGTTGGTCGGTATTTAGTTTAAAAAAAATATAAATGTTTTTTTTCTCCAGTTTCCGTCTAACCTGGACGATTTTTGGTCGCTTTTTTTGACCGACCAACGTTGGTCGGAAATAGTTGATCGGTTTTTAACAGATTTTTAGTAGTGAAAATACAAAAATATGGAAAATAGACAATTATACTTCTCGAGTAAAATATATGAGATTTAACTAGAATGTAATATACTAAGTCAACATGCATTCACTCGTTCCAATTAAGCATATGTTGACTCTTTAAAGCATTTTATCAAACATGGCATGTTTTTGTGAGTAGAACCATTTAGTAAAGGGTTATATCCACCCACCTCAATTTCTTATTTCAAGCAACAATGTAAGTTCCAATTCTTGTAATCAACTCAAAGATCAAATACTACAATAATAAGTCACAATAAGTATCTAACTTTCATAAAATATTAATATTTTCTCAATTCTATGAACTTTATGTTCAACTTCTAAGTTTCTAAGTGTTGGGGTGAGGTCTTGTTCTAACAATTCTTTACTATCTCTAACAACTTTAACCCGTTATAGCAATCCAATAAAAGTGACGAATTTATCTTGTAATACCAAAAACCTAAGTCGTACTTGATGGGTGTTCTTGGGGTTTTGTAAACTTTCCTATGAATTCACCCCATTAGAGTGTTAGATTCTAGTGTATAATGATGTTATAGCTTATAATTCCACAAAAAATATTACCTCGGTCGTGGCCTAAAGAAGGTCGAGCGGAATAGCTCTCACAATGACCTACACGCTGCCTTGTTCTTTCTTGCTCTTTGAAAATCAATTTTTTTGTTGTTTTGAATTTCTTGCAATTCTTTCCCAGACCTTGACCTCTTTTTCTTTTCCCTTTTCTTTCAACAGGTCCTTCTATGGGCTTTAGGCCCAATTCTTAAGTGTCTTTCTCTTTTTTTTTCTTTTTTTTTGTTTGGACTTAACTAGTATTTAATCATACTCACTCATAAAAACTAATAATATCAACTTTATTAATATTTTTCCTATTAGTATATCCCATTTATATATAAATAGATAAGTAACTCAAAAGTCAATCATAAGGGTTTAAATCCGTAAAATGAAGTATAACTTTAATGCACTCAAGACAAGATTAAAAAGAAAATCTATATTGAGCGTGTTTTGAAACTTTTATAGATTTGGAGAATGTTACACATTCACTGTTATTGGTTGTGATTGTGTTGATATGTGGTTTTATTATTGTAGCATGGCTTATTGTATCATGTTTTTTCTTAAAGGTCATTTGAAGAATTTNTTCACATTCACTGTTATTGATTGTGATTGTGTTGATATGTGGTTTTATTATTGTAGCATGGCTTATTGTTTCATGTTTTTTCTTAAAAGTCATTTGAAGATTTCTGGTAAAAGGAGTAAGTTTGATGTTGATACATTTAGGAACTTACCCCAACCCTTATTTCTGAAGCGGACGGGTATGATTAGTTCCCCAATAATGATGATAATTTTGAGTCCTCTACTGCTCCAACAAAAAGCTATCAATAAGAAAGCATTAGAATGACTTGGTCGCAGACGAAGAAAGTTGATAACCTTGTTAAGAATATTAAGACGAGGACTAAGAAATATAGTCGATGTGAGAAAGCTAAAAAAAATCTGAAACCTATTATGGTCGATGATGATGCGAGCCTTGGTGTAAATAGAAATAGAGAAAGATCGATGACAATGCTAAAAGTAGTTCTGATGTTATATCCAAAGAATAAACGGATTCTGCTCGACATAAATTCAAGTAGAGAAAAGTTGAGTTAAAGGTTTTTCATGACAGTTCAGTGTTCACATGTTTCCATCAAACCCGTTTAAGGTCCAGAGTTAGCCTTAGTTATAGTCAGGACAATCATTCAAGGACGAATGATCCCAAGGGGTAGATAATATATAACTTCGTAAATTCGGATTAGGTGTGAATGTGTTAAATGAGTATGAATGTGACATTATAGGAATGTGAAGTCCTATCTGGATGAGTATAGGAGGAAATTGTACTTTTGTAATTAGGATGAAAAGTGAGGTGCATAAGATGCGATAAAATCGATTAAGTAAGTTTATAGAAGGTCTGTCTTCTAGCCAGATTTCGTGAACATATTTTTGGAATTTGAGAAGACTTAAAACATAAAAGTTGTAGCCCTTTCAAATATCCTTTCAATGATATTCTGTGGATCCTAAACGGATCTCTGTGAAAATATTTATGCACATTTTACTGGACAAGGCGCAACCTGTGCGCTCGGATGCGCGTCCAGCTGTCCCGTGCGCGACATCGTACTTGTGGCAGTGCCACTGCCCTTGCTTCACATTCATGTGCACAACTGGACCTTCAACTATATGGGTGCGCACCTGGAGGGCCGTATTAAAAGCCTTAACTCGTCCAACACACCCAAAAACACAAAAACCTTCTCTAGAAAGGGAAGCTCACAAGAACCTAACTTCCGCCAATGTCCCCTCATCATCTAAGGTAAGTTCTAATGATGATTCTAAGCTAATTTATGTTCTCCGACACCTTATTAACATGTGTAAACCCTTCAAATTATTAGATATTTGATTGATACATTATTGTTGAGAAACAAAACTTTATAACTAGAATTCAAGAGGATTGAACGACAAAAATGTAATATCTTCATCCTCTAATTGGTTATAGTATTGGATTAATGATTATAGACTGGAGTTCCTGAGATATGAGTTGATGGGTTTGACAGAAAAGCATGAACGGTTATTGGTTTGGGTTTTGATTGTTGATTATTGGCAAAGGGTGTTGTTTATCTTATGAGTGATGAAGACTGATATTGATTATAACAATTTCAGGCGATGAGTCTTTACGCCCATAAAGTATTTGATAAAATTTCTAAGTTACCAAAACAATAGCCTTAGTGATAATATTGGTTCCTCTTGATATATATTGCCGTAGATTATTGTGGAAAGAGGCCATGAACATTGTGATACGCTTAAAAAGGCCATCGTCAAATTATGTGAGGCCAACTCTCTACGTTTGGGAATGTTTATGATTCTCCCTATGTCTCATTCTTATACTATTATGAATTTTCTTAGAAAGTAATTATGGCTCAGTTCGATAAATAATTGTAGAACCCCTATTCTCTAGATGCCATTGGTTCATCATTCATTCAATATCCCATGAGATTTAGTTATGATAAATCCTTTTATTGTGAATACATGTCATAGTCTAGTCCTATTCAGCATTCCAGTGTCATGCAACCTAGTATGATTCAGTATTTTAGTATCATGTATTGTAGTATTATTCTCACTTCCTGATTTTAAATCCTGAATGTTGAATACCTATATTTGGGCGTGAGGCTGCAATTTTGTACACGTATACTTGGGACTGAGGCCATAATTTATGCACTATATATATATATATATATATATATATATATATTGGGCCTGAGGCCACAATTTAGTTATTCAGATAGACAGGTGGTTCATCATTCAGAAGATGGAGTATTCATATCTTTACTTCCTTTTTCAGCTGTTGAGTTCCAATTTCAGTATTTACAGTTCTTTCTTTTAGTTGTTTTACATACCAGTGTAATTTAAATGTACTGACGTCCCCTTTTTCCAGGGCCTGCATCTCGCGATGCATGTAACGATTTACAGATTGACGATGCTACTTGAAAGGACATCTCGTATCAGCTATTGGTGAGCCCAGTCTTTAGAGGCATTATCCCTCTTTTTCAGTATTTATAGTATTTCAGTTAGTAAGGTATGTCAGACACATTGTCCCAATAAACAATTAGCATTTTAGTATTCTTTAGAGGCTTCGTAGACTATAGTCCAGTCATTCGGATGTTAGCATACTTTATGTGTTAGCCTTGTTGGATACTCATTTATACTTATAGACTTTTGAGTACTTTCTGTATTTATGATATTTCAGTCAGACTCTTTAGTAAATCAGCATGTTGCATGTTTATAGCCAGCTTACAGTTATACCACTTGTTGATCCAACCATCCAGTTAGTTCGCTCGGTCATATTGAGTCAGGCGCCAAGTGACGTGTTATGCTCAGGCGATGATTCGGGGCATGAAAAAGCTTGGTATAAGAGCCTAGATTCAAGAGTCCTAGGTTCAAGAGAGCTAAGACTGCAGGAAATTTCAGCCATGGGGGGTTCTCAAGGATTCAGTAATCGCTAGTTCTTAAGGAAACCAAAATCACGACTTGCTCCATCTTCAACTAGTGCACCAGTTCAGTGGTCCATGTTTGACAAGAAAAACCGGAATATCAGAGCCGCAGACTCTCAGTCACCTGCTAGAGTGGGCTACAGAGTCCCTGATTAACCGATTTTCAACACGTATGGTAAAAGGCACAAAGGGGTGTGTCGTTTAGGCACAAATGGTTACTTTGGGTGCGGTCAGCAGAGCCACTTCTTGAGGGATTATCCATCAGCAAGGCATAATAATGAAGGCAATGTAGCTCAATCCACTAATTCAGCAGCCCATCATAACTCTAAGTCCCAACAAGGGCATGGTGCAGCACTGTCCGGTAATACGGGCGGTGTTCGAAATCGCTTGTGTGCACTGGCAGGCCATCACGATACATAGGCTCGTGGAGATATTATCACAGGTATGCTAACAGTCTTCACCTTTGATTTTTACGCTCTTATGGATCCGGGATCCACCCTATCTTATGCAACCTATATTTCTAAGAAATTTGGCATAGAACCAAAAAAGTTGTAACCCTTTGAAGTATCCACTATAGTTGGAGAATCAAATATAGCTAGACGTATCTATAGGGGATGTCCAATAAAAATTTATCATCACATTACTGTAGCAAACTTAGTAGAATTGGAGAGGGTAGAATTCGATGTAATCATGGGCATGTATTGGTTAAAGTCTTGTTATTCCACAGTGGGTTATAAAACCAAAATAGTAAGTTTCGAATTTCCAGGTAAACCAGTCTTAGATAGAAGGGTGATGCGGTATCAACTAAGGGGTAGGTTTATTTTCGATCATAAAGCGAGATAGATAATCTCTAAAGAGTATATCTTTCACTTGGTTCACGTTAGGGATGCAGATGCTCAGATTACCAAACTCTAGTCAGTACCAATTGTAAATGAGTTCCCAGAAGTCTTTCCCAAAGATCTTCCTGGAGTCCCTCGTGATAGAGAGATTGAATCTGGAATTGATCTACTCCCTGGCACTAAGCCGATATCTATTCCGCCTTATAAAATTCCCAGAATAGATGATTGATTCGATCAACTTCATGGTGCCCAGTGTTATTCCATGATTGACCTCAGATCAGGATACCATCAATTGAAGGTTAAGGAAGTTGATGTTCCTAAAATAACTTTCAGGGCTCGTTATGGACATTTCAAATTTTTGGTAATGTCGTTTGGTTTAACGAATGCACCAACAACTTTCATTGACCTTATGAATAGGGTCTTCAAGCCTTATCTTGATTTTTTTGTTATTGTGTTTATTGATGACATCGTGATTTACTCCCGTAGTGAGACTAACCATGTAGAATTCTGGTTGAAATCAGTAGCGTTTTTGGCCCATGTCATCTATGGCGAAGACCTGAAGGTGGATTTTCAGAAAATAGAGGCACTGAGGAACTAGCCTAGACCCACCTCAGTTTCCGATATAAGAAGATTCTTGGGTCTAATAGGTTATTACAGGCATTTCATAGGGGGGTTTTCCTTTATCTCGTCCCATTTGACTAGACAAACTCAAACAAAAGTCATGTTTTAGTGGTCAGACATTTGCGAGAAGACTTATGAGGAGTTGAATAAGAGGTTGAGTTCAGCTCCAGTCTTGACACTACCGGAAGGAACCGAAGGGTTCGTTGTTTATTGTGATGCTTCATGGGTTGGTCTTGGGCGCGTGTTAATGCAGCACGATAAAGTCATAGCCGATGCATTCAGATAGCTCACGGATCACGAGAAATATTATCTAACTCATGATCTTGAGTTAGCAGCCGTAGTATTTACGCTAAATATATGGCGTGATTATCTGTATGGAGTGCATGTTGATATTTGCACAAATCACAAGAGTCTCTAGTACTTCTTCAAGCAAAGAAAATTGAATCTTTGTCAAAGAAGGTGGCTCAAATTTCTTAAGGATTATGATATTGATATCCTCTATCATCCAGGGAAACCAAATGTTATAGCCTGGTCTTAGTCAACATTCTATGTGATGCTTAGGTCATGTTGAAGCATACAATCGAACTATGGCAAAGGAAGTCCACCGCTTAGCAAGTCTAAGAGTTCGACTTCTGGACTCCGAATATGGTGGCGTTGTTTTTTAGAACAGGGTTGTATCCTCCTTATTAGCCGAAGTGAAGGAAAAGTAGTTCAGTGATCCCTACTTATTGAAGCTGAAGGAAGGGATTCACAAATACACGACTACGACTTTTGAATAAGGGGAGATGATGGTACAATGAGGTGAAAAGGCAGACTATGCGTTCCAGACGTAAAAGGGATTACACAACGGATTATGTCTGAAGCCCACAATTCCAGGTATTCTCTTCATCCAGATTCAACAAAGATGTGTCATAATCTTAAGGAGATTTATTAGTGAAACGACATGAAAAAGAGTGAAGCAAATTTTGTGGTTAAGTGTCAAAATCGCTAGCAGGTGAAAGCTGAACACCAGAGGTCTGGTGGCCTAGCCAATCGGGCCGTGATCAGACTATGTGCTAAAGTCACGGTGGTATATCGGTGCTAATGATCTCCCAACCAAAGATATATATATTATATCCGTATATTGAAAATTGTTAAGTTTTAAACATTGCATTTGGATGTTGTTGAATGTTACTCATTGTTTATATAGTTTTCCCCCCTTATTTTATTGGCGTTTTATTTTGAAATGGGACATTTAGCTATACATACTAGTACTATTCCACATGTACTAACGTCCCTTTTGCTGGGGGCGCTACATCTTCAACGGATGCATGTGGTTCATCATTGAGCGGTCTTGATCCTCGATAGTAGTTACTCCCTATTCTGTAGGTTTTGGTGAGCCCTACTCTGTTCCGGGCTTTATGTCATTTGACTTTGTATATTGTGCTTTGAGGTATAGTCGGAGCCTTGTCGCCGGCACTTCCATTCTTCACTTCTATTGTACTTAAAGCCTCCGTAGACAGGTTGTGGGTGGTGTCTTATATTTGGAATAGAACTAGAAGTGTTGGTATTTGGCAAATCTATTTTTCATCATACCTAGAAACTTGTAATATTATGGAAATCATAAATGAATATCATTTGAGTAATGGAAAAAAATGTGGAACACTTGACTCTTCTCATGTCTATCACTTGTACTGATTCTTATATTGTTAATGGGCAAGGTTGGGTCGAAGGCATCTAGCATTCTTGCATGGCCAGGTTATCTCGGTTGAGCGTCGTTCGTGCTCCCCGAGGTCAGGGCGTGACAAACTTGGTATCTGAGCCTAAGGTTTTAAGGTGTCCTAGGATGTTTCGGAGCCGTGTGTAGTAGAGTCCTTCTTATCGGTGTGTTGTCAACCACTTCTATAATTATGAGGCTACTTGGACATTTAGAAATTTCAACCTTCTTTGATACTCCAGATCGTGTGATAGAGCTCAAGATAGGAATTTAATTTCTTCGCCATGTCTCGTTTTCCAGATGAGTAATCCACTAGTTCGAAGCAGCCAGGGGGGTATGACCTCGCCGTTGAATTTGGGGGAGATTGCACGAGAGTTAGTTGGGCGAATGTGTCGAGTCGTGGAGGGATCGAAAGAACTTGTTGATAAGGGAAGTATCCTTGTTCCTATCAATGTCACCGCACCACCGGATCATGTGGTGAGAGGACCTAAGAAACAAAAGAGGATTGTTGGTACCAATGACCAGATTGTTTGATTTGTAAGAAGTGTCACTTGGGGAGATGTTGGATGTCTCCTTAAATAAGTTATGGATGTGGAAAGAGGGGGCACAAGAAGAACAAATTCCCTAGGATGGGTACACCCATCTTGGTCCACCCGATATGAGGGAAAGAACATTTGACGTCGTGTTGTGAGTATGCTCAGGAGCGTGTTAGTGGTGGTAGGCTTGGGAAATCCCAAAAGGTCATACAAAAAGCTGGTACAGAGATTGTTAATCCCGTCATATGGTCCTGGAGGAAGGATAAGATGGATGCTTATGATGTATGCAAAAAGGGTAAATATCATGTCAGTGGGGAGAGTCAGTTTAGTGGACCTTATCCTCGTTGCGTGAAGTATAGGAGATGTCATTCGGGGGTATGGCACTATGGTATTAATGTGTGTTATGGATGTGGAGTAGAGGGGCATGTTTTAAGGCACTGCCCGGTCAACCTAATGTCCCCAAGTAAGTCACTCTTTAGTACATCACCATGTATGAACACCGCATAATTCTCCTTGTTATATATGTGCATCTATATTGAAGAGCCTACATAAATATGGCCTTAGCAAGAAACTGAATCACAAAACATTGCATGTACCTACTCTTTGAACGAGACACATTATTCGTGAAGCCTTTTTATCACAATTCTCTTATTTACCACCTCTTGAGGAATTGAGTTCTATAATGATTTCCTTGAATTGGGTTATAACCCTAGGTTAATACTTCCCACTTGCTTCCAAAAATTCTCAACAAAAGACTGTACCTGATGAATTACTTATATTACCTTCTCATTCAAATGGATAACACCTGCTCACTTGTACTTGTGCATGCACTATCATAATGTTTATCTACAGGGCATCGAATCTAATGTAAGGCAGCTTTGTGACGATATCTTTCTTGAGCCACTCTCTTTCTCCTGTGCAGGTGACTCATATGGTTTGAACAGTCACTTTACTCCCTTTGTGAGCATTATTATAAACCCTTTTCACTGTCTAGTAATATAAGAGCATATCTAAACACTTATCATATGTGTACATGTCAATTGAAATGGTCACTTGTCCGCATCAAGTTTCTCAAAAATTTAGGATTTACACAAGTTCGTCATAGGAAGATCTTATATCTTCCCATCTTAGTGTGACTTTCAATCCACCTAGATCATACCTGATGAAGTAACTCACTTTGTTCCTAGTATTGTAGTTGCCCATGACGTGGCCTGATATTGCAGTTTGAGAGTTATTATAGCAGAAACATGTCCAGTTCATAAAAAATGTTCATTTTCTCTTTACACCTCTAAAACATGTATTAACTGTGTTCCGTAATTAGTGAGTTCATTGTGCTATTTTCCTAACATTTGTTAGATAACCATGAGAGATCGCGTCCTTCAATGTATCACTGTAACACTCCCTGTCTCATAGGATTCTTAAGGGGCTCTCCATTAAGTTAAATGCACCTTTGGGGTTATCATAGCATCATTTCTGCTTAACATGTTTTCCCATCCTCCAGTAGAATATGGGTACTTTCAAGTCATAACAAATCCATGGCGAACTCATTATGAACATTCGCAAAACCGTCCATGATTATTTCATAGTATCTCCATGGGTTGCGTCACCTCTAAACACTCGGTTTCTAGAATCCTTTACTATGCCATTGTCATGTGTGGAGTGTTTACTATCCTTAATATTATGCATGCCTTAATCCCAATATTAAGATGTCCTAGATACAAGGTTTCACCCATGAAAGGTTGAAATTAAATGTTTCAAATTGTTAGGCCCTTATCATGAACATATTTAGTTTCAGGGTCAAGCCAATCGTATCTCTAGTCCTCTAGTATAGGATCAATTATTGGGAGAGTGGTAAGCTACCAGAATTATAATAATCTCACAAGTGATCAACCTATTGTTTAACCTTGTGGGCGTGTGGCATAGATTCCTTGTGTCAGTTACTTTTGAGGGCATAATGCAACTTCATATATTTTTGTATCTCTATCATATTCATGGTGCAAGAATCTTCTTATATTGAGCTAAACTGATTTTCCCTACACTCAAGGAGGCGACTGGTGTCACGTACTTGGCTATTTCTCTTTAAGGCTTACAATTGCCGAACAAGGCACATGTGGAGTGTAACAATTGTTACTATCACTTTCATAACTCATCATCTTCCAAGAATAATTGATGCTAATGTTTTATCCTCCCGATCATGCCTTTTATATATCACATGTCTAAAATGACTCACTTGTTATACAACTTAGGATCATGTACATGGTTCCCACATTATTAATGTGTACTAGTAACTCTATGCCTCGTTTGTTGAATTGATGATGTCATCACAATGATTAACCATGTCAGCACAATTGGTGGTCACCATCATGTCTCTTAGAATATTAACCTCCTGAAATGCCCTGCTTAGCACCTTGGTGGATTCATGAACAATTTTAGCTCAAACTCGAACTCGTTGTTTGCTATTTGTAGTAGATCTCTAGAGAGTTATAGTTTCTCACATGTCAAAAATAAGCATCACTCCATAATCGAACATATTGGGTAGGAACTCTATGGTCATATTAATTCAGTCACATCATAGTATAAGAAGGAGATGGGGGTTGAAGGTCGCCAAGCGTCCACTTAGGGTGTTCGTCATAGAGATTTAGAGTTGAAGAAAGTGAACGGGTTATTCTCCATATTATCCCTATCAAGATATTATGTGAATTGTTAATAAAGGTAAAGTAGGAGTGGTACACATTGGGACTTATAGAATCTTGGGATGTCCCCCATCATTGTTCTCCAAGCAGCCGATGCTTCATATGTCTACGTCAAAGACGGTAGTTGGGAGTCCTTTGTCTATCATTCTTGTGGAAGCTATTGAAGGTGAAGTTAATGGGTAATTGGCTTATGAGAGGTACCCTATTATCATCCTTATTAGATAAGCCCAGAAGTTGATATTGCGTCCGTCAAGTGCTATGGCTAAGTCTGTGAGTTGAGGAGGTTGCCTCGATGGTCGAGAGTGTAGTGGAAAGAAAATATTCTCACTTGTTTGTATAGCCAAATGACTGTGGTTAAAAAGGTACTTTCTAGGTGTTACGATTTAAAAAATATGCAGTTCATGTCCAAATACCACTTCTGTTAATATAATGCCCTTAATGTTGAGATCGGTGTTATTAACATATATTGTGATGCTTTGTTTAGATATGGATGTGTTGTTAGGGTGGTTTTAGTGTTACTCTGGCAGCTGGTTAGGTCCAATTACAGAGGAGACTCTGCCAAAATATTTGGAAAATTTTGGAGTTAGTCAAATTTGGAGGATTGCGATGTGTGAAGGAAGAGATGAATTATGTTGCGTGATTTAGGTATACTCTACTCCCCATTCGAGGACGAACGATCCTAAGCGGGGGAAAACATAAGGCCTAATATAGTTTGCCAAGGAATTTGAGGTTTTATGGGACCGAGCTAGGCATACATGTTTGAGGATTGTAGAAAGCCGCGGTACATACTTTTTTGGATCGAAGAATGCACTGAGGAGTTGATGGAGAATTTTTGCTAAGGAAGGCGATTATGCGGTCAGTTTTACGACCGCAGAACCATTTTGCGGGCCGCATAATCATCACTAAGTTGAACAGAGAATTTGTTGAATTTTGAAGGTTGTTCTGTGGTTCATTATGTGATCACATAGTTGTTTCGCGGTCCGCACATCCGTCGTAGATTTGGCATGAATATATTTGGAGAGTGATTCTGTGGTCCACTTTGCGGCCACATAAGTGGTCTGCGGACCGCAAAGCTGTCACAGATCGGCCCATTTATGGGCATCATTTTTGCGGTCCATTTTGCAGGCTGCATATCTATTTTGCGGTCCATTCTGCGATCGCAGACCTGAGTTCGGAGGGTCCATTTTCCTATTTTTATAACCCGACCCCATTTTGATAAATATCCTTAGGGGCTCATTTTGAAGCGAATGTCTGATTATTTTAAAGAGAGGTAAGAGTATTTTAGAGAGAGAAGGAGGAAATCTAGCATTCTAATCACATATTCTTGTACCAATCTTCAATAATCAAGGAAGCCAGTCACTAGATTATCATCTATCCGGGTAAGTCATACTCCTAAGCTTTCATGAAAGATGTTATGAGTTCAAGTATATTGTGGGGTTGGAAATAGGCCATGCATGTGACAATAAGTTATAGTATGTGGGGTTAATGAACCATTTTGGTTAAGTTTCTTGTTGGAATTGGTTGAGGGAGGAAAGGGTTACCATTGTGGAACTTTCTAGTCTATTTCGCATAGTAGGTGTTTGACAAAATTACTAAGAGAGTTACACCATGGGAATCCTTCTAATTATTATCCGAGTTTTGCTATTTTCCTATAGATTGTTATTTCTAGGATGTTGGGACATTGTAGTGACTTAAGGAAAGCTCAAGCAAGATATATTGGCCAAACTTCTCTCTTGGAATCAAATTCCATAATATTCCCGTAAGTTTCAAGGATGGTTGGCCCGAGTTCCTAATTCCCATGTTCCGAGTTATTCCTTATATATTTGCCTATTCGGAATAAGCTTGTATTGAAAGATATATACTAAAACAGGTGCACTAAATTCTCCTATCGTCCTGTGTTCTCCATCGGGAACGTATCCTAGTGATCCTAATATGTCGAGTTAGTATGATTTCAAATCATGTGTAAATTGAAAGTTGTTATGCCCATTTGTGATAGAAAACTCAATGCACCTAAGACCCCTATTGTTCATATTTATGCTTAAGACCTTAATCCCAAATTCTCTTTTTGAAGATCATCCATAAATATGCTTAAAAGTGAAAGAACTGAGAGTGAGATATAAAACGTGGCCATGGTTGTTGTAACTAGTGCATTTGATTTGAAGTCGTGTGTAAATTATAAATCACCAAGCTCTCCTTTATAAATATTTACACCGTGATTTGAGCTCTTACGTACTCAAGAGTTGAAATTCTGTATTGCCTTTTGTGAAGAAGTATTTAAAAAGATATGATGTTTCACTCATTTATGATTTTTAACTCGTAATGTGATTACAAGTCATTCTGCTTCATGTTTTGGAAAGGGGTCTAATGTGTTTAAAGCCTCCACTACTGATGAACTTAAAATTATGATTTCCGAAATATTCTATGTGTTGATATTTATGATACTGATCATGGAAAGTCAAAGAATGAAAAATGTGGAATACGGAATACGGCCAACGTGCCATGAATGCTGAATCATAAGTGAGGCCAAGAGAGCCAAGGAAATAATGATATTGTGAATGGTTGAAAGTACTAATGAAGTTATTTATTGTGTGAAAGATTATGAGGTGAATATAAAATATATTTGTACTTTTGTTTCCCTTTTATGCAAAACAAAAATATTTTTGAGAGTATTGTTAGTCACTGAGAAAGGGTAGGTGGAAATAACCTGTTACAACCCAAATTCGTGTACCTTAGATCATGCCGTAAGTTAGTCGACGTAAATCCAAGAAGAGATTATCTTTTAGATGATAAGAAGTTAATCCTATTGGTCTTAAACGATACAAGGGTGTATAAGAGTGGTTAACAAGTATTAGAAGTTAAACGAATCAAGGATGTTGTAACCCGTATTTTCGGGTAACACTAGAGGTGATTAATT